>JAFELO010000416.1:466397-501701 GCA_017140195.1 Eumaeus atala | reverse complement strand
TTTTGTGTGTTGGAGAGTAATAATATTAAAAACCAATGCTTCTAAAACTGTTTCACCATTAGAAACTAAATAATTTCTATGTAACATAATCTGTTTTAATCGACAATACCCGAACGGAACCGGGTGAAATTCTAGTTGTGTTATCAGAAAATTGTAGCAGTGGGCAAGTACAAGCGTCATTTTGTAGCGATTTAACGCCCGAGATACGATGTGTAAAATTGTGAGGAAAAGCTATTGAGCGTAACACCATCGTAACGCTGTAGCGCGTACTTAAGAAGTAAACTCCAGGAAGTTGCCTCGTGTCAGAGCTGACGCACACTTCAGACTGTTTACTCACGTGGCGGTGCAGTGAGCGGCTGTGAGAGCCCACTCGTTGTGGATGATGGTGGCGCCGCACGCGGTGACGCCGCCGATGGGGCTCACCATACGCAGTGAGCACTGGTATGGGATCTGCCCCTCCTCCGCCTCCCACCCCGACACGATACGCGATGAACTTAGACCTGCAAGCAAAACAATATATATATATGTCCTCCTAGCCGATTGCCGTACGCTGGTGGTTCTACAGAGTATTCTCAGGTGTGTTCAGACACAAATGCACTGTGTTCTGTCATTTATCTCGATGTCTGTCTCGACCGGACAGAAATCAGACGCAGAACTGACTGCACATGTAATATATGTTGGATTTAACATTTAAAACCAATAGGATTATAGAATATCTTCTGTCTAGGGAACGTTGACTGTTACTATACATTGCTTTTTTAAGTATCTCGAGAAATTTCGAAATTCGAAAATAAAAATTAAAAAGTACAAACTTAAAGTAAAAACATTCCGTATACGCAACAAACCTGATGTATTATTTGGACTATTGTAACGTCTATCTAAGTAAAGTAATTTATCCTCAACTGCCTGACAGATAAACGTGCAGCCAAAACTACTCGACTAAAATTAATACACAGATAAAGTAAAAATTTCATGCTTAAAGCGGTGAAATAGAGATTATTTTGAATGAATTACGCAGACTGAAACTGACTATAAAGATTTTTAATTTTTAAAAATTATTGTCATCACGAGCCCAGGCTCAGGAAAACATTTACATCCAGGTACTTAGGGTGGCCTTAGGCTGATTTTAGTCTCACGCCGACGGCACGCGCACCGTCAGCGCTGATGGCCGAGATATATGAACGTAGCTATCAGCGCGCACGTGCGCGTCACCAAAGAACGCTTCCTAAAAGTTCATATATCTCGGCCATCAGCGCTGACGGTGCGCGTGCAGTCGGCGTGAGACTAAAATCAGCCTTAGGGCTCCCCAAGTGTGAGCTACGTCCTTACCTAATATATAGGGATCAAATTAGTGTTGCATGCTAATATCGTATACAAGTTTCGATTTGTATAGAAAATGACGGCGGTGAATTCGTAAGGCGTACGTGTAAGTTATGACAGTAGACATTTACCTCGCACATCTTCGGGGAAGGCGAACCTGGACGAGTCTTGGAAGGCCTGAAAGAGATTAGAAAATTGTAATAAAATACAAGCATATAAAAAAAAAGAAAATCCCAGTTGGAAAGGTTATCACAAATCGAATTAATTAATTAATCAACTTGCGTCACGAGGGATTACAGCGGCCTTGGGATTATTGTGATAAGTCACTTATATGTAGTGTTATTTTTGTTTTTTTAGACATGGAACGAGAACAACATAAAAACAATAGGCTAAGTCGACAAAGTGCACCAGGCCGCCGCCCGAGGGGACACAGCTCGGAGGAGGCGCTGCTCGGAGGGGGCGATGGTCGGTAGACAATGCAAAAAAGAATACAAAAACTTATTATCTCACCTTACAAAAGCTATTTCACTATTGAAGAGTAAGGGTACTACTGTTACCACTGTTATATTACTGTCACCACTGTTATATACTAATCTACCAGCATAATTCCATTCGATTTATATGTACACAAATATGGACTGGGAATATTCTATTGGATTACTTTCGATCAAGAATTTAATATTTAAAATAGACTCCAACAACTTAATAAAATTTTATGAGCAGTAGAGTAACGGAACAGTACCTTAATACAAGGCTTAATTAGAGCTTCACATGCACTCTGTCAGCATTACCGAGTGCAAGTGACTTATTAGTGGTAGCTTTCAGCAGCGGTCGGTTAACGTCTTGTGATGACAGCTGACTATAATAACCCATCAAAAACATTTTCATAAGTTGAGGTGCGCTCGCATTCACGCAACGTAAAATTAGATAGGCAGTGGCACAAGAAGCCGGCCACTTTAGAAAACTTTCAATAAAATAAAAATTTATTACTTAGAAACGCCAAGACAAATTGAACTAACAAGTCATCGTTGCTGTGATACAGACAGTCCCTTTAACATCGCTCGACGTGTTGAAGAGATCAATGGGAACATTGGCGTACTTGCATGTCCATACCAGAACTGTACCATCTCCTGTCCTAGTAGAGCTAGTCCAGAAGTAACGTTCGCAGGATACCTTTATATATACTAAGCCTATTACTAATTGCTAATGATAATATAAAGTTGACAATATATGTTTTAACGCACTAATCTCAGAAAAAAAATATGAAAAATTATTTTTGTGTATAATAATAATAATAATAATGTCTTTGGACTTATCACACCACGTTAGCCTAGCCCTGTGCTAAGTACCGTAGGGACTTTTGTTACAGGTACTAGACAACGGAAATGTATTTAATTTAATATATTTATAAATTTAAGAAATTTATCCAGGTATTTATGATTTATACTATAGAAATACATATGTAAACATCCATGACCTAGGTGGGATTAATGTGGGAAGTAACGCGAGAAACCGCGGGGCGTTGCTAGTCTTTTGGTGCACAACATCTTTGCTGGCGGTATTTGGATATATTTGGTGTCTTTTTTTCATGAAAAGGAACGGTAATGTGTAACAATGCCCGGGGGAGCGCGCACTATTCGATTTCAATAACTACGCAAGTATACGAATAAACATTTAAATGGGGCTCCTTTTCGTACTCATTTTATTTTTGTGAAACATTTCATTTTCATTTCAACAAACATGAATATACGAATAATGTAACACTAAAGATTAGATAGCCGTTGTAGTTTCTACTTTTTACTTCACTAATCTATAGTCGGCAAGTTATCTTTTAATTCATTAGGTAAAGCTCAATTATTATCAATGTCACGTATTATTTTGGGGTTTCCCCTTTAGATTCGGGTTTTACTCTCCACCTGATTTAACATAAGTAAAATATTATTACGGATAATGACGAGGGCTAAAGTTTTGGGTAAACAAATATTTCGTTTATATGAGTTATTAAATAGTGTGCGAGAGCAATTCATATACGATAGAAGTGATACTTCAGATTTCAGCTCAACAACCTGCTACAGAATGAGATGAAAAAATAGAAGTCCTGGATTGTTTTTACAAAATTGTATCTCCCTATGAGAAACAAGAATGTTATAATAATAACGTGTGTGTGGCTTTGACTTCTCTTCATGCAGTTTTATTATGTTGTAATAGATCATTCGAATGCCAGTTCCAGTCGATAGTCAGGAAGCCGGCGATGTTATACTGCTTTCCCCGACGACGTCTTGTGTTCGAGTTATATTGCTATCTCGTAGGTAAAGGAGAGAGAATAGGGAACACTCTTTTGTTTTCGCTGTCCCCATAAGGGCTGTTTGTTACTGGGAGCAAACTTCACATAAGTACCAGGCTAGGGTCATTTATTCGTCATAATAATTACCCAAGGAACAAGTTTGTAATTTACTTTTATAAAAGCAAAAGTCGACAAACGAACAATTGAAGCTAATTTGGTGACTATCGACACCCTCACGCTACTGCAGAGGCGCTGCCCTCCAATACCATATCATAATATATACACATCATAAGACATCTCCATCCGATTTTGTTTTCTTTGGTGGTACCTTGCACCCCTGTCTAGTCCTCGCTCTTAGTGTAAGTACCTATATTAATTACAACATAGTAGACAGATACTTCGCAAATTGATTAAATATATCTATTAAGAGATACTTAGTCTGGCCATAAATACTGCTACAATTTAAAAAAATAATAATTTGGAGTCTGTCATTTTTATACGATTGTTCATTGTGTTTTCTCATTTTGGCGCCAAGACACAAAATTTTGCGATATTAAAATGTAGTGGGGTGATAAATAGAACAGAATGGCTATGATTGCATTACACAAAGTAGGTATGGTGTCAAATGCAATTTATAGAACTCTCCATACACTTGGTATTAGTCAAATGTTTGTGTAACGAGCTGTTAACAGGTGCAATGAGAATTCCTCTGTCTGTGACAGAAAGAGGTCTGGGCGCCCACGTGGTGGTCGTGCGTAAAGGTGGTCAAAGTAGTAAAGGAAAGAATTAAATGAAATCCTGTCTTTTCATTTCTTAAGTAATAAATTGAAGACGAATAGGGTGGTAGAATCGAAGTAACTACTGACGCGGTACACAAAGGTAGATAACAGAAAAAAAAAATAACGGCTGAGATTTTTTTATAATTGAGTAACATTTTAATAATAATTAATTTTAATAATAATAACAAAATGACGATTGCAACGTGGTCATTGTCCGACTTCAGTGATGGTATGGGGGGGTTAACACCCCGCCCTACCATCACTGAAGTCGGACAATTCCAGACCCCTAGCTTTGAAGGAGTGATTGAACAATATTTTTGTGAAAAAGATATATAAGCATTGGCACAAATGTATCAAGATACCCTTCTTGAGAAGTTACTTAAGCCCTAACAACACCGTGTTCAATAACCAAGTATGGTCCTTCCAGCAAGACTCGGTGCCAAATCATTTATTTATTTTTATTTTTTATTAACACATCGATATCACAATGCTCGATCCAGCCGACCTTGGTTAAAAAGAACACTCCGGACATCATCAGAGCTGAAGACTGCCCTTCATCTAGTCCTGACCTTCTTTCGCTGGATTACGGATTATGGTCGGGTTTAGAGAGTACAGCTTGCTCTAGACGCCATGATAACTTGGAGTCCCTAAAACTAGATTATGTTGCCAGGGCGGAATGTCTCCATGAAAAGAGTGCGTGCTTTTATTGAGAACTGGCCTCCACGTTTAGAGGACTGTATAGCAGCCAATGGAGGCCAATTGGAATATGCTTTTATACTTTTAGTTGTTTTATATTTGTGTATTACAATAATTACTATAAAAAATATTTTTTTCTTTGTTACAATATTTATGACAACACTAGGCTAAAATATATAAATAATATTGATATAATAATAATAATATAATAATAACTTATCACACCACGTTAGCCTAGCCCTGTGTTAAGTACCGTAAGGACTTGTGTTACAGATACTAGACAACGGAAATATATTTAATATGCTTTATAAATTTTATATATTTAAGATTTTTATTACAGAAATGCATATAATACGTATATAAACATCCATGACCTAGGCAGGATCCGAACCCGCGACCTCTGGCGTAACACGCGGAGTAACCGCCACGTCACCAACTTAGCCAGCCGGTCGTCGAAATATGTTTAATTGACTTAATACGTAAGGATTTTCTATAGGTACTCATTTTTGTTAATTGATGCGAACTATCAAACCACTTAAACGGTGCAAAATGACTGAAACGTCGAGAATAAGTGCATTAATGATTTCTGATAAAATTTTTACAGAAATAGATTATCACTCATGTGCACGCCTGTTTCCTAATAGAATAATATGATATATTACCAATGCCCCCGAAACTGCCACGAGTAACAGAAGTGCTCCAAAAGCCGCCATCATAACCACTAAACTGAGTCCACAATAAATTTACAACAATTAAATCGACTCCGCAACTTAATCGATAAGAGGAGGTATTAACTGATAACAATTAATCTTATAATTGATATAATAACATAAAACATATATTTTTTATCTCTGATAACTTAGCGAATTTTAAGTACCTGTATCGCGATTTCCTTTTGTAATATAATGGTCTATAACTATTATATATAGCATTGAAGTATATATTTATACATTACTGCTGATACGTACTAAGGGCTCATATACACACATCAGTGGGACGCCGCGGTTGCCCTCAGGACATGGTTCAGTCGTTAGGCAACGTCTGCACTAGCTATCGCAGCGCCTAGAACAGATGTAGCCTAATTGGTTTAAGATAAAATCGGCTTTTGACCCACAATATGCTATGGGATGTATATCTCACATGGTTATGTAGTATACCTCTTGTAGTCACGTTTATATATGTCTTATGTATTACAGCTGCCTTTTGCAATTTTAAATAAAACAGAATAAATAAGCAATGTACCAGTTCTCGTGTTTTTGACACTACCAAGAGACTGGCCAGTCATCGAACGAATAACTACGTATCTCAGTAAAACGAACTTTTAAACTTGCGCGCTTAACTAGCGTCTAACTAGGTGAGATCACAAGCCCTGCTATGGTCCAAGTCTTGTCGTGGCGGTGGGTCTTAGTAGCCTGGGGTGAACCCAGGTGAAGCTAAGTGAGCCTAGGGGGATGCGTTGCCATAATTGTAATTTGCAGAGCTCGGTTGAAAGTTCATTCGTAGTACGCTGATTCTGATACGGTTGGTTTCCTTTATAAAAAGTTTGTGAGATGACGTGACGTTATACGCAGGTTCAAAAGCGCCTTACTGTATCTATGAACTGTGAAAAATCAATAATTATTGCGACCAGGATAAATCTGCATATTCTATAATATATGCAGTCATGCACTTTGTAGTTAGCTTATCTTCACGTAACGACAGACGTAGCTGTTAGTTTAGCTTGGGACCTTATCTGCTTGTAGTAATATACTTATGAATCTATAAATACGTACCTACATACTTTAGTCATACAGGTATGCACCAGGGTTGGGAATTTGTATCATTGTAGATCACTTGGCGTTAATTTATAAGATTTTTATTTTATAATAATAAACTAATATTCAAAGCTTCATGATCTCTACGCAATTAAGCATACGCACAGTCAGAGGTTCTGTAGATTCGTTGCCCTCCTTAATCCCACTCAAAATACACCAAAAATAATTTATCAATTTAACGGCCGTAGGTACCTCTCCGGTCATGCATTCGAGGATGGAATTCTCGAACTGTTGCGAATAAACTCCTGCTAATGTCTTTATTAAAACTTAGAGATTAGATTCGTTGCCCTCCTTAATCCCATTCAAAATACACCAAAAATAATTTATCAATTTAACGGCCGTAGGTACCTCTCCGGTCGTGCATTCGAGGATGGAATTCTCGAACTGAGGCGAATAAACTTCTGCTAATGTCTTTATTAAAACTTAAAAGCGTGTATAAAAAAGTCAACTGTCAAGTTGTCAACTTCATTTTATTACTTCAAAATTATTTATTTTCTGTTTCTAGTAATGTCATACGTGTTTAGTTATTATTTTTAGCGTTGTATCCTATAAATCCTCATCCCGTGATTATTTTCAAACAAATAGTTGGTTCTATAAATCAAAATGAGCGAGTGGCCAGAAGTTACTACTGCGAAATCTGAAAATAGACATGAAATTAAATTGGCGGGTACTGCTATCTCAAAACGCATTTCTGAAAATGGTTTAGATCGATCTATATTTCAATTAACGAATATAAATTTGCTTAACATAAGTGATACATGCCTTACAACGATCCCTGATGATGTTAATCGACTAATTAATCTCCAATCCCTTTTATTATATGGCAATAAAATAACGGAATTCAATCAAAATATAACCTCTTTGCCGAAGTTAAAAGTGCTGGATTTATCACGCAATCAAATAAAAGCTATACCCGATACCCTTAATAATATGAAAGAATTGACGAGTATTAATTTTAGTTCAAACGAAATTGAAGAGATGCCGAAACTGTCGATATTCCCAAATTTAATAAGTATTGACTTGTCAAACAATAAGTTGACGGAATTTCTGGATACTGAAGATGCAACATTGCCCCATTTAACCGATTTAAAAATAAAGGGTAATGAGATAGAAGTTATACCAATTCATATTGTTCGCACCTTGCCTTCACTAAAGAACTTTGAAATTGGCGATAACAAGATAAAGACAATTCCCGGAGAACTTGCATCATTAACAAAGTTGAAAGGTAACAACACTACATGTTAATTTAAATTATTCATTTCATTTTAAACATTAAATATGTTAATTTCCAATATTACCTATAACACAGCATAAACTTAACATTGTGTGAAAAAAAACTGTTTAAGTTGTGCAATAATTTTAGTTACATGTTGAGTCACAAATTAAGTCAAACATGTAGATCTCATTAATATGTACATAAATCAGTGGTGAGTTATTTTTTAATAAAAAATTAATAAATTGGGATAAATTGAGAATTTTAATATATTTTTCACTAGGCTTTATTCAAAACCTACAATAAAGATTGTAGTGTCTAGGAAAAGTACAATTACGTGCATATTTGTTTTCAGAGCTGAATCTTAAGGGCAATAAATTAGCTGACAAGAGACTAATGAAACTCGTAGATCAGTGCCGTACAAAACAAGTCCTGGATTATATAAGGGAGCACTGTCCTAAAGCAGACAGCACACAGCCAGCACCTAAAGGCAAGGGTAAGAAAGGAAAGAAACAAGAAGAACCACAACCCAACGAAATCAACGATCTGTGCCATTCATTAAAAATATTGCATGTTGATGAGGATATATTAAAAGTTAAAATTGTTGAAAGTGAAGTTAGTAGTGTACGTCCATTTATATTATGTTGTATTATCAAAGACTTGACTTTTGATGATCAGCTATTTAAAAAGTTTATACAAATGCAGACAAAATTGCATGATACAGTCTGTGATAAGAGAAATACAGCCACAATTGCTACGCATGACTTAAGTAAAATACCCCCAGGTAAGTTTACTAAGTTTATATTTAAATAAATTGAATGCTAGCTTATTTCTTATAAGAGATTAATTAAGTAGTTGGAGCCTGTTAATTACCATCAATAAATGCATAGTGTAGATGTGTTACACTCCTTGACTCTTGTTTTCCTGTGGAATAGGAAACTCACAGACCAGTATAGCCATTACTTTAAATCTGTATGTATCATCATATCATGTGAGTGAGGGGACACTCGATAATGGCATTATGGTTTGGGAAGTACCTTCGGCACACATAGTAAAGCTCAAAATAGTATATATGCAACAGCATAGTCATCACTAAGCAGTTCCTGTGGTAGTTTTATACAAAGTAAATGAGGAACTGGTGCATAGAGATATGCACAATGTTTTTATCTGTTATCCATTACAAACCATTTCTATTTATGCCCGAACTTCTATTGCAGGTGATTTATTGTATACAGCAAAGACACCTTCGAAGTTACGTATAGTGCCTTTATCACGAGCCAAGCCTTACACTGGTGAGCAACTATTCCAACAGTTGACTGCCGAAGCAGAGGCTTTGAGGAAGGAGAAGAAGAGAAATGTTTATTCTGGGATCCACAAGTATGTCTAATAATGATTACAATAATACAACAGTTATTAGCATATATATATATATATTAGCACTGCTTAGATAGATTCTTTTTATAGCAATGGGGAAAAAGGAGCAGGTGAAGCCATTTAGTGACTATATGAGTCGTTGTGGTTAAAGTGTGGCCAGATACCATCAGATAATTAAGTCCTGTACATCATTTTTCCGGTTGTATCACAACTGTTCTATTGAAAGGGGAAGTTGAGAAAGTATATGATTAAAAGCTCCCGTTTGGGAGACAGAACAAGCAAACAAGGCTTTTTGAAGATTTGTTGTATACTAATTGTGATATACTAGTCTGAATTAGAGTTGACTGTAGTAGACAAAACTCGACCACAAACACATTTGTTACCCATAATTTTATAAAAATGTGCCATAAAGTTGTAGTTGTCTTGGTGTCACATTCACCTAAGCTGCCAACCTAGTCACCTAGACAAAACGACGTGACATTGGCGGAACGTGACCTCATATGTTATCATTAGTGTTTTAGTAAACAGAGCGATCATAGTATTTTACACTTTTATTTTAATGTGTATTTAATAAAGTTTGTTCAAAATTCTCCTTTGTGTAAGATATTTATTTTGTTGAATCTTTTCTGCAGTTGTCGCACTCACAATAGATCATGTGTCTATTGTGTATAACCTAACTGATACCTTGATGGTTCTTATCCAGCACTAGGCGTTGCTGACCACAGGCCTTCTATCCTTACTGTTGAAATTTTCTGTTACAGATATTTATATTTATTGGAAGGCAAGGCTAAATATTCTTGTCTGGCAGATTCAAGTGGCAAGGTTATCAGTTTTCCGCCCATTACAAACTCTGATGACACAAAGGTAAGACAAATGAATTCTTCATCATCATCATCACCAGTAGCAACAGCAGCAACCAGCAGATGTGCTCTGATGGAAGTAGGCCTCCATCAGAGCGTTTCAGGTCAAAACAAGCTGGGTGCAGTCAATTTTTAACCAGCAAAAATATTAAGTTTATTGAAGTGCTATGTATCGCATAAATTTGATGGGAATCCTCACTATCATCAATTAAGTTGTGATCAAATCTTGCCTTTTTGAGCATGAATCAGATTTTCGTTTCATTGAATTTTAAAAGGTATGTATTATGAAACTTGAGTTTCATTACACTAATATTCTACGAGAGAATGGGGCTAATTCTGAACAGGTTTTAATGTTGTAGATGTCGCAGCAGAGTACGTCGATGCTTGTGGAAGTAACTTCGCACGCTTCAATGGGCGCCTGCAAGGCCGTGTTAGACAAGTTGCTGCAAGAGTGTCTGTTGCTGGGTATAGGGGACGAGCCAGACTCGGAGTACCACACGCTTACAGTTCAACAGGTGAGGCAGGTTTTGGGGCAAGGACCGAGGATGGGTACCTCAGCCCATTACACTGTACCAAAGTCGGTGGGGTTGTCCTGTAGTGCGGGGCAACCACAACTGTGGAGGTGGAACCGGTCCCTTACGGGGCGGACTAGCCGTCGAGGTGCCCTGATGATTGTTGTTCCGGGGCACCACACCTAGGGCGGCACTGATGGCACTCGCAGTGGTTTTTGTGGGTATTCGGCACAATCATGTGCCGGGAGTCCCACACGACACTGGACCCCATCCAGGGCCAATGAATGCGCCTAAATGCATTTCTCCGCGTCAACAAAAAAAAGGTGAGGTACCTACCTCACCTTTTTTTTACAACCTCTACAGGGAGTCTGTTATATCAATAGGTACTTTCAGTGCTGCTAAGTTGGGCTGACAGGTCTGGGGGGATTTTATAAGACTGAAGTGAAGTGCTTGTGGACTATGAGTATCTTCACAGTATAGGGGCAAACGAGCAATTAGAACTGTTTCAGAACTAACGGCCTTAGACAACCGCATAATAGACATGCATATGCATTGCCCTCCTTTTCTCCTCCCCTCCGATGGCTCACTACACTACACAAACTAGCAATCGGAGCCTTTTGATGACCACCGACGCCCATGGACATTCGCGTGATTCTTACGTAGATGCGTTGCTAAGATTCAAGTAGCTGAGACCAGCCCGACTTGAGTTTCAAGGCAAGATGATAATTTAATTTGGATCTTTACCAGACTTAATTATAGGAAGTACTAACTGGTTTTTCCACGAAAGAGGTACATGACCCAAATGAAAAAAATATTAAGTAGGTTTAGAAGGAACGTTTTTGAGGCAGAGCCAGATTTTATGATAAAGACATAAGGAATGCCATCTAGACCAGGAGAAGTATTTGTAAGGATTCTAGGAATCGTTTAATTTGTCTCCATAATAAAACTGCTGGGGTACGTGGGCTAATAGAAGTACAGAAGGATATCCAACCTAATCTCTTCTTTTCAAAAAGACGCTTTGCCAAGGCTGATATTCTTTTAAAGACGAGGAAGTTATCCATTGTCATAAATAAACAATATGTTTCTTCAACTTTTTTCCTTCGGTGGACCATGTAACTACATTCTGCATCCCACCAAGGTGGAGAAGGTTTAAATGGGGAACAAAAAAGAGGAACTAAATCACTAGATTGGACTACAGAAGGATTAGGAATATATATCAGGAATACAGAGTCATCCTAAATTAAGGCAGCAACAGCATAAATACCAGAAGGGATTTGTGGAAGAGACAAACGTGAAAAAGGAAGGCCTGATCTTATAATCAAAGCCACACCCGCATACCCATCAGCTCTGTCATCTCGGAGACATGAAGAGCCCCTTATCCGAAACTGCGAATTGGGAAGCAGCCATGCCTTCGAAACAGCAAAACCAGTGCTTTATGCAGATTATAAAAATTAAAAATTTCATGAACTTTAGGGCGAATACTTTGTGAATTCCATTGAATTAGTGGGAACTTGAATTACTGACATGAGGTGACTAACATTATTGGCAACGTGGTCGGGTAAAGATAAATTGTTCATTTTTATGAGAAATAGTACGAGCAACATCAGAATATGCTCGGTTTATTGCAGGGAAACGTGATGCAGCTTCAATATATGAAATATTTTCTTGGGCCACGGTGGATTTAACAGATTTCTGTCTGTTATCTTCAGGACAACATTTATCTATGGAGAAGTGTGACCCTTCACAGTTTGTACACTTGGCTTCAAGTGAAGTGACATTACACGATTTACCTGTGTGTTCTTTGGCACATTTGAAGCACTTTGGCTTTGATCGGCATTTGTCAGCCACATGACCAAAACGACAGCAGCTGAGGCACTGGATTGTGGCGAATTGGTACAGTTCTACTGCAAAGGCAGTGTATAAACAGAAACTCTGGATGGAAGAACCTGACTTAAATGTCAACACAACTGAGCCAGTTGGGATCCAAATAGTATTACCATCAATCGAGGACTTTCGGTTAAGACGTCTTGCCTTCAGAATGTATCCACAAACATCTGGGAGATTAGTACAACTAATAGATTCGTCCATGGACATCTCTGTGGGAACATTTCGAACGACACCCATACGAGTAGCATTGTAAGTGGGAACAGTAGCAAAAAACAGGACTAGAGAGAAACCCATTGGCAGTCTTTTGAGGCGAAACTTCCACGCTAATCCTGTTTCTACCAACCTTAGCTATTCCGTCCTTTTTTATACATTGAACTCGGGAGTTTGTCATAACTTTTATGGGATTTGTGGCAACATCGGGAGAAGGATGGTTTTCTGAGTGAGAAACTTGTACAATAAATGGTCCTGAATACCCATCTGTATATTTCTTGGACTCTCATAGGCCTGGGTGATTGTACACCTGTTGTACAGATGCAGATGGAGGAACAATCCTTTTAGGCAGAGGAGCCTTGACCTCATCATAGGCGTGTGACCGTTTGGTAGTTTGGGATGTATGTTCTATATCCTCCCCCGGTAACAGGCTAAGCGACCAGTCCCCGGAGGAGGCCACGGAGGCAGGATCAGGGGGCTTGAGAAGAATCGACATGGTCGTCCTCAGCAAGCTTTTACAGAATTATTAATACAGAGACTTACCTTTCACACACAAAAAGCAACACAAACAAAACAAATTTAAACAAAGAATAGACAAATTTCGCAGATCAATCTCATACACGTACTATCATCAACCCTACCTTTCTCTCAGCATAGCTAGTAAGTAGTCAAACTGCTCCAACTGTTTGTTTGTCCCTTTATGTTATAAATAAAGCTATACATAAAAATGTAAAGATTGAAAATAAATATATTTGCTCTTTACAGGTCAAAATTGTAGATCTAGAAGGCAACTTGAAAGCTGTGTACCCGTCCAGAACAGATTGCGCCTATGATTCGACAATTCGGGTGCTGCGCTTACCGAAGAAATAAAATGAATCTACTTTTTTTTTATTTGGTTTTGTATAAAATGTTTTGCCTCAGCATAAAAAGTATTTTTATGCCAAGGATTTTTTATGTTTTGCTACTCTTATCTTTAAAGAAAAAAATGTGCATATTTCACAAATATTGTCATTGACTATTAAAACGAATAAACAAATGTTTTAAAGTACGATTATTTTATGAATGAAAACGTGGCAATAACAAAGGTAAAAATGTTTTACTGGCTGGAAATTTTTGACTTCAAACATTTATGACGTTGTGTTGGTAGTTTATAGATAGAAACTTTTAATAAAAATGTCTGTTTATACAGTTTATAATGTTAATCGTAACGAACAAATATTAAGATTGCTACATTCATTCTTATTTTTGCCATTGGTCTTAACGAAATTAAACGAAAATAAGAATTCCTGAAATGTTACCTAACCTAAGCTAGGTTACTAGCTAGGATAGGCTATCAGTAATATTTTAGAAATTCTTATTAGTTAAATTATCTTTAATGTATTTATGTTATCTTTTTCCCTACAATAAGCCGGATTTTTCACAAATCATATATTTAGTAAAGAAATACTTTATATGCAAGTATGTATCGCTTGTAAAGACGCGCAAAACAAAAGTTATAAAGTGTCTACTGTCCCTGTTTTTTGTTTATTTAGATTTTTCTCTGCTCTGTTATGGAGTTAATATAGCATGTTTCAATATGTTTTGTTTTATTAAGACTGCAGTTTCAGATAAGAATAATAATTCTAATTTCTGTGCGAGGAAGTGTATGACAGCTTAATAATATGTGATTTATGAACACAAATCTTCAATATTTCAATTTTGCCCATACAACTTCATGGATTTTTTGTACATTTTTGTTAGGTACATTTAAAAACGGAATCGTATTACCAAGAAACTGTCCGTCTATCTGTACTTCATCACCATGCTGTATCTCATGCACCCTGGTAGCTAGACAGTTATCCACTTATTTATGAAGGTGCTTCCATGGTTCAAGCCCTGACATGGAGTTGGGGCTCAGTAGTCTGGAGTGAACCCAGACGAAGCCAATTGAACAGAGAGGGATGCTCTCTGCACCCCTCTTATATCAAGAGCGGGTGAAAGAGCCCTCTTCGTATTCCTCTTATAAGAATGGTAACAAATGAGGAACAGGACGCGCAAGGGGCGAGGATGGGATCCTCACCCCATTGCACTATCCCAAAATTGGTGGGGTTGTCCTGTAGTGCACAACCCCATCTGTGGAGGCGGAGTCGGTCCCTTAGGGGGCGGAGTAGCCGTCGTGGTGCCCTGATGATTTGTTGTTCCGGGGCACCTCGCCAAAGGCAACACTGATGGCACTCGCCGTGGTTCTCGTGGGTATTCGGCACTATAATGTGCCGCGAGAACCACACCACTGGACCCCACCCGGGGCCAGTGAAAGCGCGTAAATGCCTTCCTCCGCGTCAAAAAAAAAAGGAGCTATAAAAACAGGTACTAAAAATAGGAGAATTGTATGTAGTTACAGGTTTTATGTGTAATTCGTTTCATACAAAATGATTGCATGTAAAATGCAAATGTATTGATGTCTTACGTTTACACGAAGGACACTCGCTACAATAGAATTTAACTAGCCCGACGTTTCAGAAGCTCCATGATCACGGGTGGGCACTCCACCCGTGAACATGGTTGCTGCAAAACGTAAAATAATAAAATAAACCGCGACAAAATCAGTAAAAGTAGTGTTATTGAAATACAAATGCAACTTTAAATAAGTTTATCTTCTCGATACGGTTTTAAAGGTATACGTCCATATGTTTATATTTTATATATAGCATTTAGCTGATTGTTATGAGCAAAGTGTTATGCAAACGGTATACCGTTCTTTCTCAATGTATCCCGGAACACCGACTCGCATGAAACCTTATAACTTCAAATTTGTATATTGTGAAAACTGAACACCAGTTGGTATGTAGAACTACCTCTTACAAGACTAATGACAGCCGACTGGTAGTCGCAACCTGTCATTCTTGCCTATATGCTTCGGTGGCGCAGCTGTCGGCGGCACAAACGCATAGCAATGCTAGACGCATCATGGCCCCCCTAACACTTTACGACACAGATTTCCTCCGAGTTAACTATGTGCTGTATCTCGGAATCACTCTTAACATCTAAGAGCATATAGACAAACCGATCGGACTCCTTTTCGACCCCAGACCTAGTCTTGTCGCCCGACGAACACTCATAGCAATCCGGAAAAGGAGGTATTCTTGTAAGTGTCAGTGTTATATGAAAAAGTGTGGATTACGCAGATTTCCTACATCGGAGCCAAGCTGAAGTCTTACTGTAAATAAGAGGTTTAAAATCTGTTACATAGCCATGCATAAAAACGGAGTGCTTAGAATACAAAGGGCGTAACTAAAAAAAAAAAAAGTTAAACCAATTAAATATTAAAAGATCACCCAAAGGCTCGTGAGTTTTTTGGTCGTACACTCCTGACGAAAAATCAGACAATCCATGACGATTGTCTGATTTTTCGTTATTGGTACCAGCTTTTCTATTTCTCTCCAATTTTTCCTGTGTATAGGATTACGTAAGTCTTGAGTATGGTACCAAGAAATATTTGTAAAGAAACTGCTGTCAAATGTGTTCATGCATGCTGTCATTTGAGTTTGACACTTCAGTATTTTGAACTTGCACGAACTTGTAAGTTGTATATAACCAAGAGTGTATTTTATTTTTAATTATTTGCAGTGATGATGTTATAGAAAGATTATGAGGCGCAGCTTAGCACCGAGCCAAATTGGCTCGGGTGATAGCGTTTTTAAAAGTCCTCTCTTAAATTCTGCTAAACGGAAGAAGCGGGAATGCGCGAGAATACCTCTAGCACAGAAGTGCCCTTCGCAAACATTATCTACCTCGGACCATGAAAATTTAATCAAGCAGATTTTAAGTAAACCGTTTAAAGTTCCTATACCAAACTATGTTTCGTCGTATTGCAGTAAGAGCTTGGGTTTAAAGAGGACACAAGTTAGACGTGCACTTCACGACCCGGATGAGCCAAATGCTTTGGTATTATACAACCCACCGTATATCCCAGAACATGAGAAGATGAAGATGAACGCTAACGACATTAGAGTGGCAGTTGTTGTAGATCCTGTACTTGGAAACGTTCTACGTCCTCATCAAAGAGACGGCGTTAAGTTTATGTATGACTGTGTTACAGGAAAGCAGATTGAAAACGCCTATGGATGCATAATGGCAGACGAAATGGGTTTGGGGAAAACATTACAATGTATAACACTCCTGTGGACACTTCTACGGCAAGGCCCAGATTGCAAACCAACAATTTGTAAGGCTATCATAGTTTGCCCCAGTAGTTTAGTCAAAAACTGGTACAATGAAATACAAAAATGGCTAGGACAAAGAATAAATGCTCTCCCCATGGATGGTGGGTCTAAAGCTGATATTACATTAAAGTTACAACAATTCATGAATACATTCACTTCTGTCAGAGTTGCAACACCAGTCTTAATAATATCATATGAAACATTTAGAATATATGCCAATATTTTACATGCTTCTGAAGTTGGTTTGGTCCTGTGCGATGAAGGACATAGATTGAAAAATAGTGAGAACCAAACCTATCAGGCATTGATGGGGCTGAAAGCAAAACGTAGAATCCTCATATCAGGTACACCCATACAAAATGATTTGACAGAATATTTCAGTTTAGTCCATTTTGTGAATGAAGGTATTTTGGGCACAGCACAGGAATTTAAAAAGAGATATGAAAATCCTATTCTCAAAGGTCAAGATGCATTAGCTTCTGCTCAAGAAAGAGAACGAGCACAGGAATGCCTCCAAACCTTGACCTCTATAGTTAACAAATGTATGATACGTAGGACAAGTAACTTGTTAACAAAGTACTTGCCAGTTAAGTTTGAACAAGTCATATGTGTTAAAATGACTCCACTTCAAACACAGATATATAAGAATTTCATCAACTCAGATGCAATAAAAAATAAATTCAATGGCTCTGGTGAAAAGAACACTCTCAGTGCTCTGTCAAGTATAACAACATTGAAGAAGCTGTGTAACCATCCAGATTTAGTATATGAAAAGATCATTGACAGATCAGAAGGTTTTGAGAAAGCAAGAGATCTCCTACCCAGTAACTATGACATTAAAGATGTAAAGCCAGAGTACTCCGGGAAACTTATGATACTCGATTGTATTTTAGCCAATTTAAAAATGAACACTGATGACAAAATTGTACTTGTGTCGAACTATACTCAAACTCTAGATTTGTTTGAAAAGCTGTGTAGAAAACGTTCTTATCAATATGTTCGGCTAGATGGATCCATGACTATAAAGAAACGTGCAAAGGTTGTAGAGAGCTTTAATGACAAAGACTCCAAAGAATGGATATTTATGCTTAGTTCTAAAGCTGGAGGCTGTGGTCTCAATCTAATTGGTGCTAATCGTTTGATCATGTTTGATCCAGATTGGAATCCAGCCAATGATGATCAAGCTATGGCCAGAGTTTGGAGAGATGGCCAAAAGAAACCATGTTACATATACAGGCTTTTAGCAACAGGAACTATAGAAGAGAAGATATTCCAGCGCCAAGCTCATAAAAAGGCATTAAGTGATACTGTAGTGGACCAAAATGAAGAATCATTGCGACATTTCACTTCAGAAGACCTCAAAGATCTCTTCCGTCTAGAAGAGAACACTCTATCAGATACCCATGGCAAGTTTAAATGTAAACGGTGTATAAATAACATACAAGTGACTTTACCCCCTGAGAATTCTGATTGTACATCGGACTTATCAAATTGGTATCATTGTGCAGATAAGAAAAGTTTGGCTGATTTAGTTTTAAAACAATGTTGGGATCTTGCTAAGACTATATCGTTTGTTTTCCACCATCGATCTGCTAAAACAGAGACCCAGGCAGAGGAAGTGCAGAAAGAGAATATACCGAAACCCAAGAAACAGAGATTGAGTATAGATGAAGATTATTCTGAACCAGATAATAGTGATGATGAAGATTATGAATGACTGAGAATTTAATTATGATAATTTGTGATTAAGTCAAGTATTTTTTATGGCCAACATCCAAGATGATATGACAAAATTGAAGACTTAAAAACATCACTGTATAACTTATGTTAACATTTCAATAAGATTCATTTTAGTTACGGAGTTAAGGAAATAATTTAGATGTTATGGAATAGATAGACGTTAGTAATATTGATAAATTAAGTTATTATTTTTGTAATTTATTGTATAGAGGAAAATTATGCTCTTCAAAAGAAATAAGGAATATTATTTTTAAGGTAAAATAAACAAATTGTTAACAGTTTATATAGTTTTAATTTATAAAATTAACAATTTCATCCAAAATAATGTATCACCCAAAAAAATAATTCTAACAATATAGAGATACCTTGATACCATGAAAGTGTAATATATCCCCAACATAGAATAATTTCTGAAATTATTAGTTGTATGTGGATACTAACTCTTTATTAGTTGTATGTGGATACTAACTCTTTATTAGTTGTATGTGGATACTAACTCTTTATTAGTTGTATGTGGATACTAACTCTTTATTAGTTGTATGTGGATACTAACTCTTTATTAGCTGTATGTGGATACTAACTCTTTATTAGTTGTATGTGGACACTAACTCTTTATTAGTTGTATGTGGATACTAACTCTTTATTTCTTGTGTTGCAAGTTTTCAAATTTGCATTCTGATATGTGAATGTGATGATTATGTAACAAAATTTCTATTATTTTAATCAAGGTGTGTTTTATATCTCCCGACTCATTTGTCAGGTACAAAGTTATGTGGATTCTACATTACCATTGTGTTACAAATATAAGCTGTGTCAGTAATCGGAGAACTATTCTTAGCTTCTAAAGCTCAAATGTATGTTATCTAAAACATAGAAGACATCGGAATACTACATCAGCCTATTTTTAGCAAGTTGTTTGCGGTTTGCGAATAGCTAGGCGACTAGTAATAAATATCTAACTGGAACAGCTTAGTTTGAGTCCGTACGACCAA
The DNA here is from genome assembly GCA_017140195.1 of Eumaeus atala. NCBI lineage: Eukaryota > Metazoa > Arthropoda > Insecta > Lepidoptera > Lycaenidae > Eumaeus > Eumaeus atala. The sequence continues at coordinate 481,818 of JAFELO010000416.1, read as the reverse complement.
CTCGGTGGCTGCGCTGCATATCCCAGGCTTTCGGCTTCCTCATTCACTTCATATGGATGCTCAAAAATTTTGAGCAACAGCCTCACCTGAGAATCAATTATTCCATTATAATTTTCATCATACATTCATTGTTTTAGTGATGCGAGATGCCTCAAAATTAAGAATGGTTAGTGTTGTGGAAAATTTGACGAGGGAGCTAAAAAGCATTGGACTGTATAATAATTTAGGTCAGCTGGGTGACCCGATTTAGGAGCATGCCAGCAATCGGAGGCTTTTGACATCTACCGACGCCCATAGACATTTACATTACGGTCATGCTGACGCGATCACATCCTTTTCTCCTACTCTCAAATGGGCCATTACTAAAAATGTATTTTATTTATTATCCACCAGTGGGATAGATGATGCTAACGACTATAAAAGGTGGGGGCGGGTGGTACCTTAGTGAAGTCGTTCTTCTCAGCATCAGCGATGGCTTCCTGGAGGATCCAGTTCCGCGGTACATACACGGGGTTCACCGCACACATGCGCGCGCGTCGTTCCTCCTCGCTCACTACGGGAAACATGGCAATGTTACACAGAAGACACGTATGACGACCGGCTGGCTCAGTTGGTGAAGTGGCGATTAGTCCGCGTGTTACACCAGAGGTCGCGATTTCGAACCTCGCTTAGGTCATGGATGTTTATATAATATGATTATATGTATTTCTATAATAAAGACCTTAAATATATAAAATTTCCTAAGTATGTAAATTATACAATACTAAATATATTGTCCGTCGTGTAGCGCCTGTACCACAAGTCCTTACGGTACCTGGCGCAGAGCTGGGCTGACGTGCTGTGATAAGTCCACAGATGTTATATTAGATTATATATCTTTAGTTATGTGCGATCCAAGTGTAGTATAATTGGCGTATTGCAACAAAATCGGGACGGTCCGAGTAGAGTAGAGTGCCTCACTTATGACTCAACGCCCACAAATAACAAACAAAATTTGCTCTCCACCACTCAATCCCCAAATGGGCTACTCGAACTCTCAGAAATCACACGAGAGGTGATGGCGTTATCATTTGTCTCAGTATTGTGTGAGCGAGCGACGTACTCGGTCGCGCCGCGTTTCGGCAGCAACTCCGCTATAACCTATGTATGCCAAGTTGCTGGGCAAGTATATTGTAAGCAGTAGTGCCACTCACCGCCCTCCGCCTGCGCCCTCTCCCTATACCCCGCCGCCCACTCCCCCCAGCCCCGCGCCTTGCTCGCCTTGTCTAGCGACCACTTGGTCTCCAGCACGCTAGCCACTGTCAGCTCCTCTATATTGACCTGCAACAAAGCAAAGGTTTTTAACGGAGATTATAGCAGCAGATATAATGTACACTTGTGTATATAAACACGCTGACTGATGGATAGCTACATACTGAAAAATGACGTCCGGCAAACGAATCTGATCTAAAATATGTAAAAAATAGGTACTTAATATTTCACGAAATTATCTTAACCACGCGTTAAATGCCCCCCTTATAAAATATATAAATTACCCACTTCTTGGGCGTCAGCAAAAAACCACGTCCGGTTCAACCCAACTCTCCTGAGCAGTTCTGACAGCAATTATCAATTAATTTAATGAGGGGGGGGGGGCAGTCTCCTCGGTCAAGATAATAATAGATACTTTCGCAAATCATAAATAACTACCGGGATGCAGCCTTCCCATCTGCCGGTTAGGAGGGGGGCCTGTCCCCCTATCGACCACTGGACACTTCCGTCAGCATGGAGCAATCAAAAAAAGAAGTAAACAGTTTTATGGTCTGTACAGACACTACTGTTTTTTGGTATTTATCAGACACTCACCTCTGCCAGCTGCCGAAAGGTGCAGGTGAAGTCGCTGCTGGTGTCCTGCATCATCTTCATCAGGTCGCCGACCAGTTCGACGTCGCCATCTCGCCTCTCCAACAAACCCAGTTTCGGCAGGTATGTCTTTCTGTAAACATATTCATATATTCACCATAGTCATGTTCATCCACATGTATCCCTCATAACACACGTTCCTCCTGCGCAAGCGCGCTTCAGCAATAATAATAATAATAATAACGTCAGCTACGGCTGCCATCTTTATAGAGACTAAACAGTTCATCACACCGTACGGACATGCTGTTACAGCCACAACTGTGTTCAGACACAAGTGCGCCATCTATGTCCGGAGAGATCAGGCGCAGGGCCGACGGCTGGACGTCATCACCGGGGCCGCGGTTCCCGACTCCAGGCTGTTCATAAAAATTGAAAAATCACAATAACACTACTTGGTGCGACCTTCGTCTCGTACTCTGGACAGGCTCAACACCAGGCCACGAGGTAGCAATAGTAGTAAGAAACTCAACTTACAAGACTTTGTCCCCGACGTACTCTTCCAGGGTCGCCTGCATTTCGCTGATCCGAATCACTTGCTCTTGAGTGAGTAAAGGCGCGAGGGCCTCCGCGAATTTTTGCAAGTTCCACAGAACAATCTGTAAATTTATTGCATTTCTCAAATTGAAAGCATAAATATCTAAAGATAAGTAACTAGAACGGAAGTAAGACGTGTGGTGTTGGAACAAATTAAAGAATTTGTATATCATGGGTGTACTTTGATGGTGTTTAGGGATAGAAGGTACACCGCAGATACACCTTCCATCCCCAGAAAGAAGTATATGTGGAACACAGTGAATGAAGTATTTAGGAAATTGCTAAAATGCACGGTAAGACAGGTTGCCGAAGACGCACATCCTGGCCCTGCAGGGGTATGTGTGAATCCCAACGTTATTGTATGGAAATGGGACTTGATTATGCGAGAGAACGCATGAAATAGAAGCAAAAGTGTCGCAATGATGTCGTTGGGAGATAATGAGGTGTAACCCATGCTGACCGCGTTCGTAATAATGTAGTGAGACAGAGATTAGGTACAAAAAAATATCGGTGCTAAAATGAGAAAAAGCGCTCCGTGGTTTGTAAATGTCGAAAGAATAACAGATAAAAAGTTTACAAAACGGGTAAACGAATGTGGAAGGATGTGGGTATTGGGGGATACATCAAGACAAAACAGGGTTGTGATGTGTGGACTCGACTCTCCCTGCCTGCCATTAGGGGACTGACGTAAGGATGTTGTGGTTATAAAAATCGACAGCTTAAAATATATTTTATTGTACCCACAGTGTCACTAGCGCAATCCAGACGAATCTAGCAATACCAAGTACATTAACATCCGTTAGCATGAACGATTGCAGCCGGCAATCAAAATCTACATACACAGGCTCGAAGAACTTTACCATCCTTCGGACGTGTCCGGTTTATCAAACAACTTGTATCTCACCTCGGGCTGCTTGCCGAAGGCGTAACGTCCCATGTCGTCCGAGGAGTTGGGCGCGTACTGCTCGTAGTAGCGCTCCACGAACCCGTAGGGGCCGTAGTCGATGCTCAGCCCGAGCAGGCTTATGTTGTCCGTGTTCAGAACTCCGTGGGTGAAGCCGACACCTTCACGAGGAACAAATAACAAAACATACAATTTACTTTTAATGAACTATTTTAAATGATTTTATTGTGGTTAAATTCAATATTTAACATGCGAAACGTTTCTGTTCTTTTACAGCATCCAGCAAGTCACTAGAGGACGGAGGTGAAACATTGAAAATAATTAAAATTATTTGGAAATATTTCCGTCACGGACTAACTAGGTACTCATCGATTTTGGAACCGTACCTTAGTATCTTCACGCCTATTATCCCCGAAAAGGTAGGCGGAGGTGTGCTAGTACATCCACAACTCGTAAGTCTAGTAGATATTCTAGCACACCCACGATTAGCCAAGGTACTGGGGCCCATAATGGTGGCGAGCCTTTGGCCACTTCGGGCCCATTCCAATCCCGGACAATGTAATGCATACTCAGAATAATTTGAAAAACATTTTAATAGTTGCTCGACCTGGGGGTCGAACCCACGACCCCACGCGGCGAAAGCTTTCGAACCGTCCACTAACGTAGATAATTCTTTAAAAAAATCTTGACGGATCCTGAGAAATCGAAATTTGTAATTATTTTTAATTTATAGCTTATAATCGCAAAGACCAATCACGAGAAGAGCTAATAAACATCACGTTACACTTAGGACTACCGTGTCAATGTACCTTGCCACGTGGCCACCATGTCGAGGTTCCTGTACGCCACTTGCGTGTACCAGCGCACGTACTTGTCGCAGTCGTTCGCGTCGATATCGGGGAAGTGGTGCTGTAATATAACACAACATAGACAGAGCTCATAACCTAACATTAAATTGAAAATCAAAACCGCGACTTGCTCAAGACTCCTTTGTAGGTAAGGGTCTAACGACACTTTATACTTGCATTAAAGTCTGTCAACATGATCCATATAGCAGGGAAAATAAAATATACAACAAACGTCCATATGCTCGAAAAAAGTGGCGATATGGTTCATAAACGTGTGCGTGAAATTCACTGGATATGAGAGAATTTTCAAAAATTAAACATGGAATGAATTTAAAAAAAAATTATTACAATTATTAATGTACTTTATAATCGTGATGAAAGGCCGTGATACCAATAATTGTAGGTCAACTACCGTTGATTTGTAGGCCATGGTTTCCGTGAAAAACGACAACCCGGCTGGAAAGACCGCGTTATAAAGTTGGCTCTGTGAAACATTATACCGCATGGGGAACATTTCCGAAGGTATCTTCAATTATTCACCTGGATGACAAAGTCCGCTAAGACCCTTGCGAGGTCCGGCTCATTTCGCTTGTGTAGTATCTCGAAGGAGCCGAGCCTGTACCAGGCCGGTGCGAGTCGCAGCAGCACCGCCGCCCGCTCCTGGCGCGCGTGGCCACTATACGTCTTGTCCCGCCACACCTTGTGCTCGTCACTCACTGGATACAGGAAAAATATTAAATAAATATGTAAGATTCTTAAAGACGAAACTTATTTGAATATAAATAGGCGAAGCTCTTGCTCCAGGTTGTAGAAATCGTTACATAACTATTGATCCAAAATCATCCTTTTTTATTTATTGGAGACAAATTGTACATACACCTCACTAATCACGATAGCATAGCCATCACCTGACGCTTGTACAATGTTAGCGCGAATGCCATTGTCGAGTTGGCCCAAATCGACTACAAAGTAGTTATTTACCTCTTACATTTTTATTATCACATTTATTTCCACAAGTCTTACCCACCAGCGCAGCGGCTCTGGTAGTGGGGATACCCAGGAAGTGACAAGCTTCGCTAGCTATCATCTCGCGTATTGACGAGCGCAGCACCGCTCGGCCGTCGCCGAAACGCGAGTACGGGGTCTCCCCAGAACCTTTCAACTGGGGTTGCCAGCTCTCGCCTTTGCTGTTCATAATAATAGGATGTTTTTAATAATTACTCCAAATAAGGAAAAAAAAAATAAGTTTGTTTCGCTGGTTCTTCTCAGGCATTTACTAGAGGTAATCTGTGAATAGTATTGTTAAATTCAATGCTGCATATAAATTTAGGATAAATCGATTTAAGTTTTGTGTTAGGAGATGTTTTTGAGCGGGTCTAGCCCACTTGACTATCTAGGAAGCAAACTAATCTAACATAATGTTAATTTAACTATACCTATTAACATATTCTCCGAGTATGTGAGCGCGTCCATCACCAAGTTGATCTGACCAAAATCCGAACTGGTAGCCACCATACCTATAAATATAGATATGTGTAACTATAATCGCTAAAGTAAGATAAAGAAGACAGATAAAACAGCGAGGCACAACTAGTTATGTATAAAGTGCAATCCACTCTGTGTTCAAGCAACGTAGTGTGTTTACAAGTTATATTTATTTTTATTAGCCTTTTTACAGACTTTTGTGTTGAGTCCTTTTCTTATTGTCAATTATTTCGTTTTAGTCTGTGCATTCTTTGGACACAGGCCTCGTCCACGTATATATTGCCTTAATGTCATTTACCCAGCATTACTTAGGTCTTGAATTTCTCTTTTCCAATCGGTGGTTAATTTTGTCCACTTGTTTTTGATTTCCCTAATCATTTCATGCGCCATTTTTTCTAGTAGTAGTACTATTGTCAACTATAAGGACCAAATCGTCAGGAAATCTCGGGTGGTTAAATTTTATTCCATAAATGTTAATAGCAGGACCATCCCAGTTCATTTTCCTAGATATGTCTCCTAACACCGTTGAGCATATTTTGGATAATATAGGCTCACCTTGTCGGACTCATTTGAGTATTGGTAACTCTTCTTCTAATGCTTCAAATTTGACGTGGGTTATTTGCATAGACATTCTTTATTATTCTTATATATTTCTTTGCTACTCCTTTGTTTTTCCAATGCTGTTCTCATGTAATGGTGTCCCAATGAGTCAAATGGTATATGATAGTCGTGGTTCCTCAATAAGTTGTTTTAGGGTGTTCACCTAGTCTGTTGTGGAAGCCTGCGCGTTCTCGGAACTGTTGCTCGTCTAGTGTTGTAATTTCCTCAAAAATCATCCTGAACATACACACTGAACTGATCAGGATGAACTTATAGGCCTATAGTTTTCTATGTCGTCCCTACTTCCTTTCTTGATGAATTCTTATTTTCCTAATTCCTATTATGAAGCTTCTAGTCCATTGTACCATGATGTTTTCTGACTTTAGTACATATCAGTTCGCTTGTGAGGACCTTCTAGAGGTAGACTTTCTTGTCTCACTACTGATGTTGTCTAATCCGGTTGATAACAATTCTTTTGACTAGTAATAGCTTTGTTTATTTCATTTTTACATATATAAGACAATTGTTATGAGTATTTAACAAATTTTATCGCGTTTTAAATCAAGTGCAGCCCGTCAACACGACGACGTCAACATTTAAATAAATATACATAAATAAATATATTAATATATTACATAAATCCGTTAACATATAGTCATAATAAAGACAATTATTGTTTAATTCACAGAAGACGAAAAAGGGATGCCACGTATAATAAAATTATTGTTTTGGTTTTCTTTTTGTTTCTTTGTTGCTACCTAGCTAGGATTCATTTTCTTGTGTATGTGTTAATTTAATTTTTGTTCTGCGTAGTTGACACTCACTCTTTATTTTTCTCAGTTGTTTGCAATCCTTTTTTATTCTCCTGTTTGTTTGACATATTTATTTATGCAATTGCTTCCTTCCTTTTGTGGTGCAATTGCTTTCTTTCTTTCATTTTTGATATAAACTAATTTTCTTACTAATTTGGGATATTTTCTTGAGTACTTCTTTGTTTTTTCTGTTCCTTAGTAATTATTTCCTTTCCAATATTAGTTCTTGAAATTCCTCTTCTATTTTAGTAGTGTTCTCTCTATTCTTTTTCTGAGTAATGATTAGGTTGGTGACGGCTTTTTGTATATTTTTGCACATCAAAATTAGGAGCAACTTGTTTTGCGATGTGTTAAGCTAATGCCGTTAAAAATCAATTTTTGAGCACCCTTTGGGGTCTTTTTTTTGCATCGAATTGTAAAGATGAAGTCAATTTAATATTTGAAGTCTCCATTTGGTGACATCAAAGTTTATTTGTTCTTTTGATTCTTCTTGAAAAAAACTGTTGTTTTCGATAGCCAAGTTCATTAGTCTTTGCCCGTTATTGTTTCTATTTCCAATTCCGTATTTTCCTCACCAAATTTTCGCCCCTCAACATTCGCATTGAAATCACCCATTGCTATTGTGTTTTTATTGCGGTTTCCAATACTTTTGACAAGTTATACAAATCTTTTATTTTTTCGTCTACCACTTTAGATGGGGCATATATATACTTGTACTATTGATCATTTGTGTTAATACCCTGGGGTTGATATTTAATATAGCAATTCGCCCAGATATTCCTTTTATTTCACCCGAAATATCACTTGCTAGTATCTGAACTCCATGTCTTGTAACTTCACTAGGTCTTAGTATGTCCATTTAATGTATATTGACTCTAATACTTCAAGTTCTTCTTCAGTTCTTAATGGCAATGTGTTAAGATTTAATATTATTTGTTCTTTTTCCCGTTGGCATATTTATAGTTTAGGGTTGATTTTAGTAATTTTTGTTTTGATTTCCAGTCTGTTCTTAAAACAGTTTGATGGTGGTGCAATAATGTTTTTTTCAGGAAGTCAGTTCCAGGCCACCACAACTATTGTATGGAAAGGTGTATCTAAAACCTTGAAAATTTGACAGCTGGTAGTAATTTCGCTTCTGTGTTGTCTATGGATTGTTTATAATTTTCACGACATCAAGGTTTGAAACCTGTCGATTTCTGATTACTTTAGACTTTTTAAAACCACTCTTTTTGTAGATTCTTACGTATATCTCTCAAACACTAGTGCAATTTTATGTTTACTCTTTCTCACAATGCAATAGTCTCTTTAGCATTGATTTTAATGAGACGTTGCTAACACTCTGACAACCAGAAACAGATTGTATACAAGTATGAGTACCATATCTTCTCTACTGTAAGCATAATATAATAAATTTATAAAGATACTAACCTATGACATACAGTCAACCCTCCCTCTGCTGCATATTTTCCGGCCACAAATTCCACAAAACTATCGGTTTCTGACAGTTTAGGATCCCAGTCCAATAGTGACATCGCATTTTCAGAAGCACACACAAGATGCAGTTTACCTGTAAGTGGTTCTGTAGGTACCTGCAAAACATTCACAAAGTATTTTAAATGGTAACTAATTTTCTTAAAGCATTAACATGACTGTCAACATACATAAATATTCACACAGCTACTTTTATTACTAGTAAGGTTCTAAAAATACTGGACGACATTAATGGCGGTGATCAGAAATAAATTCATGATTGGGACAAGTGAAATATAAGCAGCAACATGTACAGTCCTGACAGTACGCTGGCGAGTAGCTGGTGGCTCATTGGAGGGGAGGATCAAATAATAGTAATTATTCCGTGGATGGAAAACCAATGTTTTAATGTTGGTAGTATAAATTGTAGTATGTGTGTATTGCCTCCACAATTGCCCACTACCTGGGACCTGGACCTAGAACGACATGGGAATTGGGATTCAGACGTTGGTACTATTTAGCTATATACATCGACGGTTAATAGGATATAGGGCTTAAGCAGCACTGATGGAAAATTAGTTGGAATACCAAGTTACCTTTCTCACATTTCGCTCGATTGCTCGCTAAAGTAGGACGTGTGCTAAGTAGTGCCAAAAGTGTAAACAAAATAATCTCATCCAAATAAGCCAAAAGGTAAAGTATATTTTGGCTTGCTAGATTACTTTGCATACGACTAATACAACTCTGTTATCACGAAAGTTGTTAGTAGTATACGCAAAAATCAGATAACATGCAGCGTACACCGAAAGCAAACCACCAAGTAAGTTAAGATGAAAATTTTATTAGAAATATAAATGCAAGAAAAATAAAAAAACCCGGAGCTAGATCACTTTGCCGAAATAAAAGATTTATGCAAACTATAAAAGAAAAGTTTATTTCGGAGATGATGGAAATAAAAAATCTGAATGCTAAGATTATGGAAACAAATAATAAAACTACTACAAAAATACGATGCATGTTACCGGGAATTAAAAGGAAGAGTCCAAATTCTTGAAAAAAAACAACGCTACTGCAATGTCATATAAGAGAGTTAGAAATCCAATTAAATTATGTCCAAAAGAAAATGACTAAAATCTAATTGAAATAAGAAATACTCCTAGAGAGAACAAGGAGGACACAGAAGAGCTACACAACACTTCAGTTAGAGCAGGTAAATGATGTTAATATATATAGGAAAACAAAATTTAATGCTCCAATAATTATAGAATATCGCGAGTTAAGAGAAAAGGATATTTTACTAAAAGCCTTTAAAAAATACTACTTTGATCATAAGGATAATCCTCTAAACATGGAGAACATAGGACTTAGAAGAGTAAAATCTAAGATCTTCATATCCGACTACCTGACGCCTATGTCTAAAAAATTTTTGGGCGCTGCCCGAGACCTCGCAAGGAATGGAACTTTTAAGTACTGTTGGATATCACAAGAAAATATATTATTATGAAAGGAAGAAGGATAGGACAGGACAGTCGGCGATCGCTATAAAGTCACTCAATCAAATCAAAGAGTTAATTTCCATCTGACTTCACTGTCTGGAAATCTTTGTACACCTGTTGTTTGTTTTGCTGTTGATTGTGGTTAGTGCTCTAAAGTGTTTCAACGATTTCATTTTTTTACTAGTTTTGTTAAGTTTAATTTTGGTCAACCAGACATTTTCTATAAACACTTATGTCTTTCTTTTTCTATGTTATGCATTTGCTTATTTAGATTATCATACTATATGTAATTGTATGTTTTTGTATTGTTATATTATATTTGCGATAAAATATATGCACTCCAAGTTCTCTAAATACTTAAGCAAGTATGTCTGAGTCACCCGAGCCTTTTAACGCTTCATCGCCGACCAAAACGAATGTCATTAAAACTTTTATATATTTACAACTCAGACCGTGACAGATAATAATTTGAATGAGGTAATCGCTGAGATTGTCAATAATGCAAAGCAGCTGATTCAGTTTTGTTCGGTGATCCTGAACTTTTTCCGCAACCATCAACCATAGCTCGCTAAATGTCTTTATAAAAAATATTAGGAGCATCCACAGAAATCTTGAGGACTTTACTGTGTTTCTGGGCAGGACTAGTATAGACTACGATCTATTAATCCTAACCCATTGGTGGTTACAAAACTCTGACTCAATAGCGAAGATGAATGGATATAACAACTATTGCCATAGTTATACACATGCCATACGTAATAAACATATAAATCAGAATAGAGGTGTGGCTATGTATGTCCGCGACAATATGGAAGGAATTTCAGTTTATGAACCTGGTCTATCTGATGCCGACTGCCTAGATGTTAAGATTGCTGCAGGTCATGACTTCATATGCATTTACAGATCACCATCATTTCTATCAACAGATAATTTTCTTAAATCACTAGACGATCTTCTTATGGACCTTAAGCATATACCTAACATTGTTCTCACTGGAGATATCAACATTGACATAAGCCCTAATATCAATGATTCCAAAGCAGATGAATACTTAGATTTGCTTGCCACTCATTGTCTCTTGCCTAGCCACTATGTGCCTACTCGTCAAAGTAATTAATACCATAGTCTGTGAGACGTTGGTAACTGATTATTGCTGTGTTTATCTAAGTATTCCAATAACAAAGCAATCCGTAAAATTGAAACGTGATAGGATAATTAAAAAGCATAACTACTTTAGGTCTATTGAAATTCTAAAACATTTTTATTGGAGGGATCTTTATTTGATGTCTGAATCAAATACTGCCACTGAATTTCTAACTCAAACATTGACAGATGTTATTAATAAATGTACATCCACTGGGAGAGTACCAAATAGAAAACTAACTTACCGCCCATGGGTGACACCTGGATTGCTGCGCTGCATGTGATTGCGATGTAATTTGTCAAATCTAAGAAATGCCCAAATTATGTAAAACCTTATAACTACGTATAAACGTTATAGAAACTTTTGTAATACCATATTTTGTAATTTAAGAAACGAATATAATAAATTAGATCTACAAGTTCATATTAAAGACGTGGACGTATTAAAAAAACTGGAGTGTTGTAAAACGAGTATGTAATTTAGATACTTCAGCTAAAATACACGAAGCCTCTGAATTAAGTAAACTAAAATCAAATACTCAGTAATCAGTGAAATTCACAAATTAATGTTTTGCTAGTATAGGCGCTAAATTATGTAATAATATACTAAAAAAACAAATACTATTGAGAACGAAAATTTATTTAATCACAAAATCGGTTCGTCTTCCAAAAACTCTTTTGTACTTCTGAAAACCGACGAACAAGAAGTTTGCATAATAGTAACTACACTAAAAATAGTAATTGTACTGGTTTTGATGGTATATCTTCAATATTCTTTAAAAAGTGTATTAAACTAGTAGCTGAACCGTTAACTTTTATTATAAACTTATGTCTATCAGCAGGTAAATTCACCAATATTCTAAAACACTCTATAATAGTTCCTATTTTTAAGTCGGGCGATCGAGACACTATTACAAATTATCGTCCAATATCGCTTTTGTCAACAATACCTAAAATACTAGAAAAAAATATAAATATTCGTCTAGTCAAGTATCTGGAAAAATATAAAATCATATCTAACAATCAATATGGATTTAGAAAAAATAAATCAACTACTGATGCTATTGTAGATCTTGTCACTGGTGTAGTTAAAAATCTTAACTCTTAAGAAAAAATGTATTGGTATATTCCTAGATATAGCAAAAGCTTTCGATACAGTTTTAATCCCCCTTCCAATTCGTAAGCTGGAGCTCATTGGAATACGTGGTACTCCTCTGGAACTTTTAAGCGACTATCTAACTGATAGGACACAGGCTGTGAAACTAGGAAGCATTGTTAGCTCGAAGATTAAAGTAAATTTCGGTGTTCCTCAGGGATCAGTGTTTGGACCTACCCTATTCTCATTATATGTTAATAGTCTCTGTAGCACTCAAATCCCTGACTCGAAAATAATTACTTTCGCTGACATGAACGACGACAACATTGCCAAATCCAATCAGTAGTTTTGCCCCATAGGAGAAAACATCAGGTCTATGAAATTCCTTCATATAAAACTGCTTTTGCAAAATGCTTCTCTTTTTATTTGGCTCAATGCATATACAATCGAATTAGTAGGATAAGCCCTATCGAAGATATGACCAAGTCTGCTTGCGGAAGGAAGTTGGGAGAGGTGCTAGGTGATATGGACTATAAAAGGACGGAAGAGTTAATGCAAAGCATTAAGTAAATATCAATGTATGTATATGTTTGTATATATATATATATATATATATATATATATATATATATATAATTATTTATTTTAACTATATTTACTTTATATATATGGTATACTAAGTACCACCTTTTTACACTTACTGGTTTGTTTACTTGTGCCAATAGATAGGAAATAGTGATATTTCACTATTTCCTATCACCTCCTCCTACACTATCCTATCTGTTGGCACAAGTAACTGTTGCAAATGACAGGATTAATATGATTGGATATTGATATGCTTTGGGTGCCCAGTTTAGTGTAGTATTGAGTTGGTACTTATATCTTTAAACACATGTGACATTAATGACGATGTGATATTGGTGATATTAAAAACTATGAATGTGTACAGGCCATGCTTATTTTGTAAACTACTAGTGGCAAGTACTCTGTTAGTTATGCAAGACATGTATATGTGTATGTATATATATATATATATATATATATATATATATATATATATATATACGTATATTGGATGTGTCACTAATGTAACTTTAGGGTAATATCTTGTCATACTTTAGTCTTATGTGTCATACTAAGTTTTTTTCTTTTAAATTTAAAATGTTTGTTATATGTCAAAAGGGTGTACTTTGATAAATTTTACTTTAACATTTTACAACTTAAATTTCAATGGTTGGATGGCATGCCGCTAAGTCTCAGTAATATGGGTGTCAAAATTTGGAAAGAGAAGGCCAGAAACAGATTTGTTTGGTGGAAATCAATTGACCAAGCCCACCAGAGGCTTACATGTCATCACTGCTGGACATAGGCCTCTTTCAATGAACACCAAGACGGCTGATGATCTGCTACTCGCATCCATCCCGGAGTAGCTACTGTACAGAGATCATCTTCACACCTGATGAATGATCGACAAACACTTCGTCTTCCTAAATAAGGCCTCCACTCGAGAACCTTAGTGGCCCAACTGCCACCTGACCTTCTAAGTGTATGACCAACCCATTACCACAACAGCGAGCCTATTATTCACGTGACGTCGGATTTTTAAAAAATATATATATGACCTAAGGGGCCGAAACATGGGCTCTTAATTTAGGCTTACCTTGGAAAAAATAGCATTTTTCACAGCAACCGGCACATTATACTCGGGGTTTTCATCAATGGGAAGCGCGGCAAAATTAGGAGGATATCTAAACTTCCATTCATTCATATCACAAATTTTTCTTTTATTCACAGACATTACCGCGTGATTTTTGTAAATCGCAGCTGATATACATAGACTTCGTTTCATTAAGTATTAAAAAGTAAACTTATGATATTCAAAATATGCAATATAGTTTCATATATCAGGGAATGACTCTTAATACGCATCCACTGCAATCATAATAACATTTTTTTCCTAACACACCACCTTTAAACAGAACTATAAATTTGTGAACACGTTCAACAAACACTGACAAATCACTGATAGAAATAGTAAGCAAACATTATGAAATTTGTGAATTCGGGGAATGATGGGACATATAATGTCAAATTTGATTACAGGTATCAAAGTCAAGGTGACAATTGACAAATTGATTATTTACGAGTTCTGCCCACATTTTTCCTTTGAGTATTAAAACATATCATTTTATTACTCAAAGCATCTTCCTGTTTAATGTTATACATGATTTATTCCACAGTATATGCACAATTTATATAATATGTGAAAACAAATATAAAATGGTGGTACAAATTCAGTAATGACATGATTTCAAAAGAAATTTTATTCAATAATCAGAATTTTAGGTAGAACAGCTAATTTGTAAAGCGTAGGACCATTGCGGAGGTTGTGCTGAAAATCCTAGCATATCCGCTTCTTGTTGATTCTCGTAAGGATTTCTTATCACTTCTAGTAAAAGCCGCACCTTGAAACAATAACAAGGTAAAATAATTTCAAGATACGTTGTATGTTTACTACATACCTAAATAATAGGGTTGTTTTCATACATGCGCACTACACAATTTCGAAATGTGCTGCTTCTTAATTGAAATACGTGATAAAATTGTTTTTTCTGTATTAAAATACTTCAGTACTTAAATGGTACCTTAATCCATACTAACAATATTGACCGTTACTGAATTACACGAATTGTATTTGAAAGATGCTTTCGAAGATCTACTTAGAGTGAAGGAGAGCGAGAGAGAGAGAGAGAGAGATCACATAATGCAGTAATGTATGTTTAAGACATTCGACATGTCGTAAAAATAGCTTTCATACTTTAAGACGTAAGTAAATTGGAAATCTACATCCTGTGATGCGTCTGCCTCATGTTTGTGATAAGTATGACGTATCCATGCTGTTTTCATAAAAAATACTGGTCTTTTTTAATAATATACCTGTATGTATATAATATAATGAAATATACCTTTTCAAAATTATTATTTTCTGCATCAGCAATAGCTTCTTCCAAAATCCAATTACGGGGTACATATGCTGGGTTCACCGATAACATGCGCCTACGTCTTTCTTCTTCGAAGGATCCAGCAATGCTGACATTGACTGTAACGTATATATTACAGTCAATGTCAGC
>JAFELO010000416.1:397894-466166 GCA_017140195.1 Eumaeus atala | reverse complement strand
TACATGATCGCCAGTTTGTTGGTTAATTGGTAAACATGTTCAGCCACAGATTGTGAGGTCCTGGGTGCAAGCCCCGGGTCGGACTAAAGTGTTTTTGGGAATTTTCAATTCCTAATAACAATCTGAAGTTGGCAGTGTTGCAACCCCGTGCCGCAGAGAGCAGGTTAAATTGTCGAGCCTGCGTCCTTAAAGGTACAAGGAATCTGCATATGCGGTAATTCATGGGCGTTAGTAGTTTTGTGCTACGTACTTTGCGTTTGTCCCATTATGCTATTATATAAGTATTATATATAAGCTACTATATATTATATTATAAAAGTAGGAAATAAGGAGTGCACTTGTGTCTGCGCACATAGTTTTCCACTATAACATAAATCTTGAGCATTTGTCTTGTGTCTCCAGCTCCATAGCCGTTACTCGAATTCGGCTAGTGATCACTATTGTCTACCTACTATAGACTATCGTTTACCTACCTGACTCCTTTTCGATACGCTCTTGGTACTGTTCCACCCAACAGCCCCATGAGGAGTGGCATGAAAGTCGCTTTAGAGACCACTTCTCACTGATCTTCAAGTGACTTGCTATTTCGCTTGGCTCCAGCTATGAATTTTGATTGCGGTAAGTAATTAATAAATAAGTGTTTATTAAATTATTTTTTTTACCCTTCTTACATTCATCAAAAGTACATATGTACATGTTACACACTTTTGTTACTATCCATTGAACCGACTGTTTGTAATCATCCTTGTTAATTAGTATATTTCTATTGCGGAAAACAGAATATTGTATTTAAAATATTAATTGACAGACTCACATTTGCGGACTCATTTTGTATAGAACAAACTACACATATAAGCTTGTAATGGTTTTATTTGGATAAATAGCTGTATCTCTTGTTTATGTTTATTTAAAAGTATGATTTTTTTGTGCCTCAAGAAGTTGATAACTTCAGTTTTCGAATCTAATTTCTCATCAATCCTGCCACGCGTCGAGAGAAGAGTCTTAACAGACAGATAGACGAACAATGCTATAATCCTATAAAGGATCCATTTTTGGAACAAGACCAAGACTCTGTGCAGCATCCAAGCTACATGCAAAAATCTGGCGTCCTGTCTATTGAAAGGCTCCTTTCATCCAGCAGTTGTCCGCTAAAAACTGATCAAAATTACGTACCTCGTGTTTGTGTAATAATAGAATACCTCGGTCAGCTGTCTAAAAGTGGCTGTGAAATCGGCCCCCGTGTGCTGCATCATGTCTAGTAGCTTTTCCACCAGTTGCTCATCACCCCAGCGCTCCTCTTTCAGGCCAATTTTCATCAGGAAGGTTGCTCTAAAGGAATCATATAATTTGTCCTGCTAACACATAGAATCAAGTCGTTCTAATATGAAATGCGAAGGTTTGTATGTATTTCTTTCACGAAAAACTACTCAACGGATGTCCATGATATACACAGGATAAAAATTATTTTATTCCAAATATATTCCTTGGCATAGATATTACGCGGGTGAAATCGCTGGGCACAATTCACAGCTGACTTAAACATTGGGTTTTTCGGGTCAACGTTGACTCCAATTGGCTCTCAACTCACCTGTTTATTCTATATCTGGATAATTGTCTCCAGGCGTCGAGTTCCTTAAATATGAGATTGCGAATGGGTGCTCTCGGTGGTACAGTACTGTCAGGCTTCACAATCCATCTGGACTACAAGTACTAATCACAATTTTGACAGACCATTGTTAGAAAATGGGCTTGCCTTGGAACAATATGAATTGGAGTATGAATTTGGAATAAATGTGAAGAAAATTAAAGTTTTAGACTTTGAAAGGGAAATAAACAGAACGGATGTAAGGGTTGTGGTCGATGATGTAGTTTTGGAGCAAGTGAATGAATTTAAATGTCTTGGTTGTCCTTTAGCACGGATGGAAGGTATACCGCAGATGTCGAAAGAAGAGTGTGTGCGGAGAACAGTTTGAATGGCGCGTCAGGGAAATTGCTTAAAAGCATAGTTTTAAGCTAGGCCATCTTGCCCTGCATAATTAAGTGGTATTCCCAGCATTAGTGTATGGAAGTGAGAGCCGGATGTCAGAAAGTGCATGAAATGAGGTCGTGAGATGAGGTCGCTGAGAAAAATATGTGACGTAATTCTCGTCGACCACGTTAGCAAAAATGAATGGCATGTAGAAAGAATGGCAAGTGAAGGGCTAAAAAACTTATATACAATGCGAATGTGGATGTAGGCACTGGGGAAGACCAAGACTGACATACCATGATTAGATTGATTAGGTACTGTCCGAAGGTGGTGTTAAAAGTTTTTGCAACCGGCGTATTTGTATGAAGAAAGTAATGAATGTGGAAGAGGCAAGGCAGACATGTAAGGATCGTGATATGTGGCACCCCTTTCACTCTGCCTACCCCATCAGGGAGCTAGCGTGAAGATGTGTTGTGTTGTTGTTGGTCTTAACTGGAGTTGTGTAAATCAGTCCTTACAGGATTTTGTTCTTGCAGTACGTGTCGAATGTCTTGATGAGGTGTGACATGTGCGCCTGCTGCGTGCTTGTCAGGAGAGCTTTCATGGCGTTGGCTAATTGACCGATGTTCCAAATAACCACCTGTTACAACCACAAACTGAGTAGGTATGTGTGAAATTAAAGATATAGTGATTGTAATTTCTAATTTCGAGAGAATGAGATGAATTTTTTTTTTCGTGGTTTCCATTTTCTTTCCATGGTCCAATATACTTAGACTTGATAAAACCATGTTTAATTCAAAATGATTACAGATAGCTGTCACTCGAATAAACTCAACGTATGTTATGAATTAATGAATGAAAAGTGTGTTGCTGTTCTTGTGGTACGTAAAAAGCTATGCTTCATTCTCGTAACCTTTAAAAAATAAACCATAGAGGTTATTGTCACGTCTGACAAGTTTTCAGAGATAACAGTGCCATTTTTATCTCTCAGCTGTCAGTTTTAGGCGCGCGCGCATAAAAAATAGTCTTATAATTCCACCCAACCCGCCAAGGGCAATATATGTAAATTTAATATTTACGTTCGGTTGCTTCATAAAGGAGTATCTTCCCTCGCCGTCAGAGCTATTGGCCACATACCCTCCGTCGTATGAATCCATAAAGCCAAAAGGTCCGTAACCCATAGTCAAACCAAGAAGACTCATGTGGTCTGTATTCAGCAGCCCATGAGTGAATCCAAAACCTAATAATATTTAGGATAGAACGGATTTTTTGTATATAGTACAATTTTTTCTATCGCACCGCAATACAGATAAAGACAAAACATCTGCAATAATGTTGACGATAAAAAGAAGCACAAATGAGATCTTTGTGCGTCAGATCCGACACATATCTCTTCCTCCTCCGGAGTCTCCTTCTGAGGTATGATCACGATTTTGAATTGCAGGGCGAATATGTGACGTAAGCGACGTAAATGAGGGGGAGCCGAGCTTGAAAAGTTTCACGCGATTCATATTTTTATTTATAGCGCGGGCCATACATGTAAAGGACTCTTAACATTAAATATATCAAACATCAAGAAACTGCCTACACATTTTGGTCATGTCCGAAAGATCATTTCTAGATTCTCGTACTAGAATTTCTAGATTCCCGTAGAACTAGATTTCGTAGCACACATTCGTAAAGCTACATAACCGTGCTACGAGCGAGCGTACCTTCATTTGTATATGCTACGTCGCATGCGGCTAAGACCGTTAAATAACATTTCCCCTGCTAAAACACCTCTAAATCAGTTGTCATCAATCCAATATCTAAATTTAAGCGAGTCATAAAAATATTTTAATGTCAGTTGAGCTTTACCTTGCCACATTGCGACAAGATCGAGGGTCCTTTGTGAAATCTCGGAGAATAAACGTATGTATCTGTTCTCATCTGATGTTTCGATGTCAGTAAAATATTCCTAAAAGACAAAAGTATAAGTTAAATAATGAAGGAGGTAAAACTGAACAATATATTTAAGATCTTTCGCAATAATTTACAGGACCCGAGAAAATTTGGTAGAGGACCGACTGCTTAAAGTGCACATTAGAGACCAACCGCCAGTTCTGTTAGTTTACTTACTACTGCTTTACACTGTTACTGTTGTTTAAAAATCATAACATCTAACAAACACTTTTTGGTTCGTTCAGGGACACGAACCTCGTGGCCCGAGCCAGGAACATGCCACTGGACTAATGAAATAGTCAAAAATGTTACCTGTATAACAAAGTCTGCCACTTGTCTTAGGATTTGCACCTCGCCGCACTTAGCCAGCAACTCTAAGGATCCAAACCGGAGCCAACTGGGAGACATCCTCAGAGTTACCGAAGTTCTCTCGAGGCGCGGAATACCTGTGTAGAACTTATCCCGAAGTACTTTGTCATCACTAACTAAAATTTACGTTCGAGTCAACGTTACGTTCAAAATGCTTGGTAAAGTGGAATATATACTACTCAAAACAAAACAAGGGCCACTAAGATTTCTCGATGTATCATGAAAATAATAAAGACATTACCTTGTTTAACTTATGTAACTACAAAATAATGTTATTGATTATAAGATAGGCTAACAATTGCTTAAAATAATGATCATGAATTGTTTTTTTTTATGTTCGTAACAAAATTGGCCATTTTGAATGAAAAACATGAAGAAAAGAAATCACCGGAAAAAGACAAACTACTATTCATGTCACTTTTGTTTCTTCTTTTTTAATAACGAGTATGTCCTCCTCTCTTAGCAATATACTCCAGAAGCGTCGTATACATACTCTGGATTAAATTTCTCACGTTTTCATCAAGAAAGCATCATTTGAAGCATCAAACAGCTGCTGTTAGTTATAGACCCCTTGCTCACTCTCTCTAACTCTTCGTCTCAATTGGTCCCACAATTGCTCGATCGGATTTAAATCCAGACAGTTAGCTGGCCATGGTAATACCTCAATATGAGACCCTTCTAGGACAGTTTGGGTTGATAGAGCTGTGTGTGCACGGGCATTATCTTGCATCAGGATGAGTCCAGGCCCCACTCGCTGTGCAAATGGGATCACTTGAGGCCTGATAACATCCTCGATGTAACGTTCTGCAGTTACGGTACCCAAATTTAAAATGGTGAGCTCGGTTTTACTGTGTAAACTAAACCCACACCAAACCATTATGTTGAAACCACCGAAACGGTCAACTTCGTGAATGCAGGACTCCGAAAACCGCTCGCCGCGTCGTCTCCACACTCTGACACGCCGATCATCATTAAGAAATTTTACTTTGCACTCGTCTGTAAAAAGCACCTTGTCCCACTGATTAATCTCCCAGTTCAAATACTGACGGGAGAGTCTTAATCGGTTTGCACGTTGAACCCTGCTCAGAGGAATTCGAACAACTCGTCGTCTTGACGTTAGCTGGTCTTCGTGCAATCGATTGCGTATAGTTTGATCACTGACACGGGTACCCGTCGTCAGCCGCAGCTGGTGCTGTAACTTACGGGCCGCTACTGTACGACCACGACGAGCACTTAGTTGGTTGTGCCGCTCCTCATGAGTCGTTGTTATGCGAACTCTACCTGGACCAGGTCTCCTGGCAACACTGCCAGTGTCATTGAAGCGATTCCATATATTTTGGATAGCTCTTCGAGAAAAACCCATCTGCAAACCCACGTAACGCTAAGAACGTCCTTCTTGAATCATATTTATGGATCTGATTTATGGATCTGGTTGCTGTAATTGTATCCATGTGCCTTCGTACTGGTGGTATGATTGACGCGAGATGATCAATGAATCAATTAAAATTGAAAAGGTAATATTTTTTTCCTAAAACAACCGAAAAAAGTTAAGAAGATAATCAATTATTTTTTTTCTTAAAATGATTGCCAATACTTTCAAATTAGGAACACGAACACAAAATAAAAAGGCATAAAAGAGATCAAACACCAAAGAGTTCGTAATATGAATATAATGCTACTTATCAGTTACTTTCAGTTTACTAAACTGCACTTAAATGTAAATAAACTAGTGGCCCTTATTTTGTTTTGAGCAGTAAAAAGAAAAAATTTTGGTTGATAGGTATCCCTGGAAACATCTCGAGGTTTATGCTTTTTGTTTAAAGACATGTATCCTATTAGTGTAGTCCTATTTTGTGGGCAAAGTGCAACAACGAAGCAATTTTCTTTTGGTAATATGACGGTTTTTATTTTCATTTAGATTGGAAGTTTAATCAGTAGAGTTCTTTTTTCCACATGAACCTGAACACCATTGCCTCCATTCTTTATGGCTCCTCACACGAAACGACGTGCACCTCCTCCTCTAACTAGTCAAGAAATGCCTGGCTTGGCGTTCCACTTCCTCTATTATCTTTAATCTGACGGTACCCCTCTTTACAAGTAAGTTAAATAAAGAGGCCCCTTTTGGTGGAACGGCATGCGTAAAGTGGTACGATACTTCATAGTAATACTGTACCTGCTACAGCTGCTACTCTCACAGAAGGTATCCCAAGATGATGTAGAGCTTCTGCAGCGATCATCTCTCGAATGCTTGACCGAAGCACCGTTCGGCCGTCATACACCCTGGAGTAAGGTGTTCGTCCCAATCCTTTTAATTGTATCTCCCATCGCTCACCCAATCTACACCATATAATTATTGCCAGTTACGAATTATCCATTTCTATAACAGACAGTAGATTATGCCACGTCTATACAAATACACGGATACGGAGGTCACCGTCCATGGTCGAAGTTCGGCTCAAACCCTTGTCAGCGTCTATCCATAATATAACGTTGCTCTCACTCTCGACGCTTGATTTGCCATCTAAGAACTACCCACCTATTGACATATTCTCCTATCATGTGTGTTCTACCATCGCCGAGCTGTCCGACCCATAGGCCATACTGATGGCCTCCATACCTGAAAATAGGAAATAGTTTTTCCAGATTCTAGATGTTAGAAAATTGTATACTTGGCATACACGTGGACAATATAAGAATCTATTTAATATATATCTAATAAATTCATAAATTTGTTCTTGGAACCCATAAGAATCAGTAATACATCAGCAACATGTTACTTAATAAGGATAGGATAAATCTGCTAAGCTTGCTCAATTCCATCTATGCGGCATGGGAATATTTACTGAATGATTTGGGAGTATTTTGTGATCTGTCCAAAGCTTTTGACTGTGTAGAGCATGCGGCAGCAGCAGCAACAGGAAATTACACCACTATGGTATAGGAGGCATGGCACTCAACCTTTTGACTTCGTATTTAAATATTAGGACAAATGGTTGAGGTTAATAAAAAAAGGTTTAACGAAAATAGTATATAAAAATGGTCCCACAAGGGTCTATTTTAGGGCCCTTCCTCTTCTTACTTTATATAAATGACTTGAAGTTCATTCTTAAAGATGAACAACGCATTGTATTATTTGCTGATGATACGTCTTATATTTTTAGATATAATAGATAACATACTGATAATGACGAGGTGAATAGTGCTCTTAGTGGGTTACATTGGCGATGCGCGAATAACTTACTATAGAACATTAATAAAACTAAATGCATTAAATGCCAAACGTGAGGCAGGCTCCAACCTATGTACTACTAAATGGCGTGAATCTAGATTTAGTAGACCCAGCGGTGTTTACTGGAATAATACTAGATCGTAAATTGCAGACGGAAATGTTAGTTTACTTTAGTTACTTCCACAGCATTATGTATTACAGCATACTTTTGTGGGGGAATGTTGCCGACATCAATACTATATTTGTGCTACAGAAGCGAGATATTCGTGCAATACACAAGCTAGCCCTTAGGGGTTAACTGTTAGTGAAGTATTAGTACTTCACTAACAGTTAAGATTAAAGAACTTAGAATTCTGACTGTTTATTTAAAATACACTTTGGATAATGCAACCAACGTATGTCCGTAAAAATATAAATGAATTTGATAAAAAAAAGTTATATTCAGACTAAAAATACTAGGAATAGACACAAACTGAATGTACCTGTGTGTGTGATTAGACTAAGTAAAGTGAGTAATTCGTTTCAGTGGCAATGTATACGTCTATACAATAGGGTCCCAGATATTCAAAATCTTTCAATTAGTAAATTTAAAAAGAACATTTATGTTGCAAAGGATGCTATAACGTAAAATAATTTTTAAAAGCGAACACAACTTGATAAAAATCTCACCCTCTAGGCAGTTTCGGCATTGTCATAATAAAATGAAATAGAATTAATGCAATTATTATGTAACTTCTGTAAATTAACCTAAATCATCAGTCCCGCTCAGTTAGGCGAAACACGCCGTTTCCTCTTAGGTCAAGGTTAGAGTTGTACCGGTAGTAGTGAAGTAACGACGTTCAAAAAGAGATTTGGAAAATCCTATTTTGAATAAAATATTTTGATTGAGCCATTAGTAACAAAATGTTATGCTTATCGAACTGCTCTGTTGACTTAAACATATGTTTCATAATATCCCTCTGTCTGGGTTCGATAATTTTATTGATATGTATGTCTTCAGCTTTAATTTGTTAACTTCTATTACAACTCTCACTTTGCAGAACTTTGCTGCTAATGAGAATCTTCCTCACTTTAAATGACTTTACCCGAATAGCTAACTTTCTCAACCTAAGGTACTATCCTCGCCAAATCGTTACCTTAGATTAAACAACTACAATTGTGACTTGTAGACCGACACAATGTTATAAACCAACGCAATGTAAATGGGCTTCAGCTCGATGAAAGGTATTCAAATTCGGCAACGTCGTCTCTACTCTCTACGGACTCTACCCATAGTACAAGAAGATCGCCGTGTGGTGGACTGGCTCGCTGTGTGGTTGCGCATTTTTAGCAAACATCTGAATACAAAAGGGCACCCGCACCCTGGCACTATATTGGCCTCCACTAACATTTGGGCAGCTCTTGCTAATTCGTTTTTTTTAGTATGCTATATTTAAGTTTCGCAGTTAATGACATAGATATTGGAACAGTTTTTAAACAAAGCATATTATGCACATACATCTTTATTAAAACATTATTATTAGCATGATCTATACGCACCGTTGGGCTACAGGAAATGCACCATGCGGAAACTTTCGACCGGCAAGAAAGTCTATGAACTCTACCTGATTCGCAACATCAGGTTCCATGTCTAATATGAGCGCTAGCACTTCATCAGAAGCGCAAACGAGACGAACATTAGAATTTAATGGTCGAGGAATAGTCTGTAAAGTTAAGAACAGAGAAATATTTATAAAAAATATTTTTATGGAAATTTCTTTAGCGAAAAGGGTAAATGTTGTATTCGTATCAGCAAACATGCTAGATGAAGCATACGTATCTATATACATACACGTTTCTGCCTCGCCTGCTAAGAACATTTTAATTTTAACTTCCATTATCATTTCATTTTCACTGCCTTTTAGTCTTAAAATATCTTTAGGTAGACATTCTTTACGGATACAATTTTAGGTTAAGAATTTACGAAAATGCTTTCTATGAAAGTTGTTTGCAGTTTACCTGCTCATTAAGAAACAATGTTAGGTGCGCGATTTTTTTATGGTATAGGGCCACAAACGAGAAATGGGCCAGCGGCTCCTCACTAATCTCACGAAATGCGACGGGTGTCGCCTTAGGGAAATATCAATTGCGCTGCAATGCAGCATGGCGCTACCTCTTACTATGCAGCGTGCTACGAAAAAATATGAGGTGTAAAACAATGTGAACAGTCGCAGGTCGGGGTTAGGCGTGTCTACTGACGCCCATAAACATCGGCACAGCCATGACGTGAGACGTTTGTTGTCAATATGCAGATATGCGTTGCTTCTACTATTCCCTATCCCCCACTATTCCTCATCCCCTTCCAATGGGCCACAGGACCCTCGAAACACTACAGAAGTACCATTAGTGGTCACCAGTGTCATCTGGGCTAGAGGTCGACACTGTCTTGTCAGACCAAATCGGATGCAAATCAGCGATGGAACTACAGTTCAGTTATTACTAAAGACGTATAAGCTACTAAACAAATTTGACTGAATTTTTGTATGGATTGGTACTTATAGAAATTCCTACTCACTTCAGAATATACGACGTTTTTGATTTGTTGTATTTGCTCATGATTTTCATTTATGGGTAACAAAGCAAATTTTGGATACTGAGTAAACCTCCACCCTGTAAAATTTATTTGTAAGTAAGATGATTCACCTTCCATTTTCATGGTGATTATTTTTTCTTCAACATGGACAAAAATAAAGCAGATGAGAAAATTACAGTGAAGTATGAGCAAAACTAAATTTTGAAACAACTGCTTGTGATTAGTCATTAGAAGTTTTTTTTTATTTTGGATAGACAAGAATTTGTATTAGTCCATTCTTAGGAATGAACTATTAATAATTACAAACATCAGGACAATTTATTCGATTAAAATAATTTAATATTATTTAAATAAAATTAGCAGTTTTTTTTTTGTGGTTACCTATTTCACTAAAACACCTACTTAATTAAATTTAATAGAAAAGGGGATATTAATACGATATCGAAAACTGGTAGCCCATCTTATCCTGTCCCTAATATCCCCAGTCAGTTCAAATCAATAATTTACGAAAATAAAGAAAATGTACTACGGGAAAGGCGTTGCTTAAATTTTTTTCAAATTTCTTTGTTTTTGTAGTTAGCCCATTGGAGGGGAGGAATAAAAAGAGCAACGCATCTACATGATAATTATATGGATGTATATGGGTCGGTAGTAGTCAAAATGCTCCTAATCTGGTTTGGACCCTTATACTATAAAGAAAAAAAAGTTGAAGTTTGATTTCTTTACCTTTTAACATGTTAAATAAAAAAGCAGTTCTAACCTAATATCATTAATCAAAATCAAATCTAAATTTTCTTGTAAACTAGTGAATTAAACTGGAGGGGATTTTTAATAGTGTCGGTATTTTAATATGTCTGTTTACACAGAAGCGTACATAAGGGAGAAACTGACTAAGGAATTGGACGCCGTTCATGTTGTAAGTATTATCTGTCAAATTGTATTTACACGTCTGCGCTTTCGTACTGTTTTGCGAATTATTATGAATATTTTACTGAAGTATTAGCATTTGAAAATAAGTTAGTTGATATGGGTAGGCGATCCAATCCTGATAAATTCTATGTAACCAAAGATGCTTTATTGCCGGGTATATTTTTGGCAATATTAATACGATGGTGTGTTGCTGCATATCCGTATTCCGGCTATCAGAAACCTCCTATGTACGGAGATTATGAAGCACAGAGACACTGGCAAGAAATAACATTGCATACACCTATATCTACGTGGTATCAAAACACTTCACAAAATGATCTGCAGTATTGGGGTCTGGATTATCCGCCTCTGACAGCATACCACAGTCGGCTAATGGGCTTGGTTGCAGATTGGCTTGAACCGGAATCAGTACGGTTATTCGCGTCCAGAGGCTACGAAAGCGATAGCCACAAAACATTTATGCGTTGGACTGTGTTTTTGAGTGATTTATATTTTTTTGTCCCCGCCGTACTGTGCTTGTGTATAGAGCTTGAGAGGGTACGACATAAAGATGATAAGAATGTATTTAAAAGAACAGACATTGCAACTACTTTGATGTTACTGTATCCAGGCTTAATACTAATTGACTATGGCCATTTTCAATACAACTGTGTCTCCTTAGGTCTATTTTTATGGGCCACATTCTTTTTAGTCGGTATAGAAATGGATTTACCTTGTGCATTTCTATTTGTACTTGCCTTAAACTATAAGCAAATGGAGTTGTATCATGCCTTACCATTTTTCTTTTACCTTTTGAGGACTTGCTTTCTTGTACAACCTAAACACAGGTATTTTAACATTGCCAAAAAGTTCATTAAACTGAGTATTACTGTTGTGACTACATTTATTCTAGTTTGGTATCCACTCTTAACATCCTGGGAGTATATTGCTCAGATTTTGAATAGGTTATTTCCCCTGATGCGTGGTGTTTTTGAGGATAAAGTGTCAAATATATGGTGCTCTGTAAACATATTTATTAAACTAAAATTTATTTATACAAATGAGGAGATGGTGAGAATGTGTCTTCTAACAACTCTGTTTGCAGCCATGCCGTCTTGTTTGGACATTTTCTTTAGATTCAACAAGAAGAAATTTGTATTGTCACTAATCAATGTCTCACTAGCATTTTTCTTATTTTCATATCAGGTGCATGAAAAGTCAATTTTACTAGCAGCAGTACCTGTCATGTTACAATTTCCCACTGATCCCTTCATGTGTTTCTGGTTTTTACTCGTGTCTACATTTAGTATGTTACCATTATTACTAAAAGATGGACTCCTAATACCATTCATATCTACAGGCTTGGTCTATGTAGGATTTTACAGTATTGCTTTACAGTTAGCTATACCAAGTTCCGGACTATTGACCTTTTTAAGTGCAAAAACAGTGTACAGAGCTGTAAATGTAGAACATAATTCAGTGTACTTGAAGTTTTTAAGCACAATTTTCTTTATTTCTCTACAAGGAATGTTTTGGCTAGCTCTAGGCACTTTGTTTGTTGAACCACCCGAGAGATATCCAGACCTATTTCCTGTTTTAATATCGTTGTTCTCTTGTGCACATTTTCTGTTATTCTTTATTTATTTTAATTATAGTCAATTGTCTCTACCTACATGCTTGCCTGTTGTATTTAAATATAAGAAAAATTGATTGTTTAGATAAGTATATACTAAATAAAATTAGTGTTTCTCATTATACATACTGACTTTATTTATGAACCATAATGTGTTATACTGTCTGCATCTGTTACCCTTGACAAATAACATGAAATACTTGCAGTTGTTAGTCATGGATAAGTAAAAGCATAGTAACTATGTGACACTGATTTTACTTATTGAATGATGAATTATGGATGATGAAGTGAGAATACATTCAATCAACTATTGCATGGTTTATTTTATGTTAGGAACAACAATGGCGCGCGCATCCATTTGCATGACACCGGCATATGTTATTTGCACGTATACACAATTAAACAAATGCACAATTGTACAAATGCATAATTGCATAAATGCACAAGTGTCCATTTGCACCATTGCACAATTGTATTGTTTGCATGAGTGTAGGGAGCTGGTCCAAGTTGAATGACTGGCGCTAACCACTATCTGAACGGATGGTCATCATCATTATCGTCGTGCTGAGTCGGCCGCACGTAGGAGGCGGTGCAACAGCCGCACGGAACCGGCAGCACTGGAGCGCACCTCTCGCTCACACGAGCGAGCGAGGGCAACACGTCTGAATATCGATTATACTACTTCTATGGCTGTCTGTAGTCATTAAAAATCGACGACTGCTCGTTTGCACCCTTTAAAAAAAAGCGAGCCCCGGTTCTTCATCAAGTTGTGGCGACACGCCTGGGGTCACGTACTCCCGGCGTGAGGTGTTAGCTGTGCAGTCTTGTTTCCATCGTTATGTAAGTATTGGTTAAAGAAGGGAAACGCACCACCATAACCGGAATTCCTGCTTGTGCGGGTATTTATGGGCGTCGGTCGTGAAATTGTGACCTGGATATTTTAATTAGGATATGAAATAAAAGGTAGTGACACGTTGTATAACAGCCGAATTGGGCCGACACGCCCGGAGAGGTACCTCTCGCTCAATGACACCTCCGTAAAGTGACAGCTATGCTGTGTCGTTCCGTGTGGCTTGTGAGTAGCCAGTAGCCGATCGCTTCCCTCTCGTAGTACAGGGGAGCGATCGGGGTCTAAAAACAAATAGCCACTCCGTCGGCCGTATGACGCTGGCGTGTCGGCTGCGCCGTCTACTGTAGTCAGTCTATACGCTCTGTGCTGGTCGACAGGAAGTGGTGGACGAGAGCGACGGCTGCGGCGGCAAGTTCTCGGTGCTGGTGGTGTCTGACAAGTTCCAGGGGAAGCCTCCTCTAGCGAGACACAGGTCAGTGACACACCGATATAGGTCAGTATAAAATCTACTAAAATTATAGCCGAATTTAGGCAAAGCACCTGCGCAGGACACAATATTACGTTGCACATGTGTGTGCGCAGGCAATAGGTGCACTGGTCCTCACCCGGGCCGGTGATGGCGCGCATGCGAGTATATGTAGTCCCCGCGTCTACAATAAAAGGGTAGAGCCCGGGTTAGGTTTGGTTGTCGACTTACAGAGATTATATTACAATTGTATTAAAAATCATTTTCATGTTACAAAACCAAAAACATTTTCATTTTATTTCTTCTATTTCTATGGCGTTCATTTACATATCACAATAACCGCATTGGAATATAAGGTAGTAAACCTACCATCGTGCATCCGAAGCCTGATTTTATCTGCAATTGCAATCCCATGGAAATAAAAGGCTGGCAATGCAAAAGGATCACATATCACTTGCGCTACCAGAGCTATTTTTGTAAAAATTAAGGTTAGAGGGCACTTTTTTTACCACTTTATAATGATCTCCGAGTAAAATATATGTGACATACGGATTGACAGATGGCCATGTCGAAACTTTATAGTTTTGTCTTTTGACTACCTAAGAATGATGAAAGAGGTGCAGTCACACACACACTTCTATACGTACATAATAGTCTGGTCTATGGAGTTGGTTGCTGTAACCGAAATTTTGCCTCTATAACACCTGTAGGTTCATTGACATGGCTCAATAAGTAACATTTTAAAACATTTTTACTTCTATCAAGGTGCCTTCACAAACTTCATCAAAACAAGTCGCAATTACCTCATTACAATTTAATTATCATAATCATTGTGATAATATCTGTATCGATTTGATAAGAGTTGGATACAGTTCGAACCTCACCGCTAGCGCAGGGAACTTTATAAGTCCATGAGTTTAGAGCGCTCGGAGCAAGTAGTAGGTAAGTTGGTGACGTCTGTACCTTTGTTACCGCAGCCGAATTGTGTCCCCACGGCTGTGCAAGTGCCTCCCGCTTACATAAGAGCGGCATTAGGCTCCTCGTCCTTTGGGGGAAGAACAGATATAAATACTCGACCTGGCGGGGGCATTGCCGTGCCCCCGATTGTGGTCAAGGCGCACAGACGAAATGGCGTCGAAGACATTGTGCGTTTACTACTTACTTATACTAGGGATCTTTCCCTACGTCGTCACTAAAAAATGGCCTCATCTTGTACTTTTAGTATATGAACCTGCAAGACGTTGGGCGAGAATAAAATAGTACATCACGCCAGCCCAACGTTGTTTGTTAGGCTAAGTACATTACGCCAGCCCAACGTTGTTTGTTAGGCTAAGTACATCACGCCAGCCCAACGTTGTTTGTTAGGCTAAGTACATCGCGCCAGCCCAAAGTTGTTTGTTAGGCTAAGTACATCACGCCAGCCCAACGTTGTTTGTTAGGCTAAGTACATCACGCCAGCCCAACGTTGTTTGTTAGGCTAAGTCCAACCGCACATGGAGTGCTGCTCTCACTCTTAGGCCGGGATTTGACCGTTACCTAATAGAGTAAAGGGAAATCTAGCGGAGACAGGGTAGTAAGGCACGCACAGCGATGCGCACACAGTTTTTAGTGACTTCACCGCCACTCCGCGGGTCTGGGGTGACCCTTTTTACATACGTCACCTTATTATGTAAATAATTTTCTGTATGCCTTTAGTATTCAATTTGCATAATAATAGGTATAAATATAGGTATTCTTGTTTAATAGCACGGTTCGCAAGCCGCATATATTTACATCGCATTGCAGCAAAATCAGTATCACGAGGATGTTAGTCCGCAGTAAGGTTGAGGCTCTCAACTTTTATAAAAATCAAAACAAACATTACTACAATGCTCTAAACACAACATGAGGAGACAATATCGCCCTAGACGAAATTCGGCTACAGCGGTCACCAACGAGTATATTAAGAGGCGCCATCAGCTCAAGACAAATAGTGCACGTTGCAAGTGCGCAGAAACAAGCGCACTGTCTTATTTCTTCAATCCACTATTCATTCTACTATATACCCACGATAGAAGGGCAATCCGACAATATTAGAGCTAGATCGGGCGCAGGACCGATGGCTTCTTACAGCATAAGCCCTCCGAGGGACGGGGCTTCCTAATAAGAGTCCGGCTGTTGTTACAAACTGATAAAACTTAATAACAATTTTTGTTTGGTTTCGTGATGTTCAGATACTTATAAGAAGAGAGGGCTAGAGAGGATGAGGCGGAAGCTCTCTTGGTAATCCTCATACGCAGAGGGTACCAATGAGCAACAGGAGGAGGCGATTTTGCGCAGCTGCAAGGGGGCGAGGATGGGAACCGCACCCCATTGCCCTGTCCCAAGTCCCAAAGTTGGTGGGGTTGTGCTGTGGTGCGGGGCAAACCTGCTGTGGAGGCGGCGTCGGTCGCTTAGGGGACTGCCTAGCCGTCGAGGCGCTCTGATGATTTGTTGCTCCGGGGCACTTTGGCACCTCACCAAAGGCGGCACGGATGGCACTCGCGTTGGCTCATGTGGTTATTCAGCACTATAATGTGCTGCGAGCCCCACGCACTGCTGGACCCCACCCAGGGCCAGTGAAGGCGTGTAAATGCGTTTCCCCGCGTAAACAAAAAAAGGTACCGATTGTTATCATGAATAACCGCACCGATTGGGCTGTGTAGACGCACTTCCCCATGGACACGCGGACCGCACGAAGCTTGACAGCACGACTGCCCGCGTCACTCTGCGAAGGCGAACAGTAACGACCGCACACAGCAACGGTTCTCCAACACAGCGGGAGTCACAGCTCGGTGTTCGTGGCACATGCACTCGCGTGTTGTCTTGTGTCTGAGTGATTTGTGTTTTGTATGAGGTTTTGAAAAGAGCCGTCGCGTGAAACGTTAAGAGTAGTCGCGTGTCGATTGACTGCGCGTACGTCTCTTGCACGTCTTTCGCATGAGCTGGTTCGTTTTTAAGGAGCAAACCGCTCGTCGGCCACGCAGTCTCTATTGTTTATTGTCATTTGTTTACAACACTTAGGTACTTACTTGGCCATGATTCTCACGTACTACACACTAATACAATCCCCGTGAGTGTTTAGTGTTCTTGTTTGTTTGTAATGAATGTTATTTATTATAATTTATTTTACTTTCAAGTATATTTATGAGTATATATAGATTGTGTAAAGTTTTTGTATGGATGCACGTGTTTGTGTATCATGTTTTTATAGATGTATATGTGTGTATGTAATGTCTTTTATTTTATAGTATTTAGGTACTACTTAATCGCACATTTTTTATAGGGGGACAAACGAGAAATCACGAGCCTTTCAACGACTACCGACCCCCATGTACATCAGCATAACTATACCGATGTATTGCCCTCCTTTGCACCTCCCCCCCCCAATGGGCCACCAGCTATTCATAAACCGCACTAAACGCGACACCGTAGGTGTCAATTTTCGGCTGTATCAAGGGAGCGAGAGGAATCTCCCCGTTCGTGTCGACCCAATTCCTCTGCATTGGACGACGTAGTGTCGTGCCCATGCATGGCACTACCTCCTGCTATGCAGCAGGGCACTACCTATAACAAAAATAATGTATAACATTATAGGTAGGTGCACTGAAGACTCACGTATGCAACGAAATATTTGACGTCACCGCCAGGAGAGAAACTAAAGGTGGACCAGCACTGAAGTCTCACCATTCCGTAGACAGACTTCTTTTTTAGAGTTGTGTAGCCAAATGTCGAAAACCCTTAAATTTTACCATGTCCATCCGTATGTCATAAACGTTTGTATGTTTGGATTAAACGTTAAAAGTAACCTTTGAACTGCCGGCAAGAAAATTATAAAAAAACAGTGAGATTATAGGATTCGATAAGAACTTCAAACGAACATTCGTTTGAAATTAACAGATTTGTTTCGAGTGTGAAATTCGGGAATTCCATCGCGTATAATCAATACCACGGAAACAAATATTTTTATGAGTTACCTCATATATTTGCTCCACAGCTATTGTATATCTTTGCCAAATCTTATCCAAATCCGTACAATACGTTTTGTCTTTCGCCATTATAATATCGAACTTAATGTTATTAATGTAGGTTATTTACCTTCTCAGACTAGTGAACTCCGTACTGCAAGAGGAGTTGAAGACTATCCATGCGTTCTCCCAGAAAACTATGACGGTAGAGCAATGGAAATCCCAGTAGTATAATAAATTACATACCATGGCAGCACAGGACGTGCGGGTGAGCGCGCCAGGGAAGGTGATCCTACACGGCGAACACGCGGTCATGTTCGGCAAGCTGGCCGTCGCCGGCAGCCTGGGCCTGCGTACCTACGTACAGATCCAGGTAACACATGCACTATATGTTGTTATGAAGTCATTTACACGGTTTCTGTCCCGGTTGTTTCGTTCGTATCGTTTCGACAACCTTTCTTCGAAGTGTTATTTGTGACCAAGGACTTGAGAACCACACAACTGTAAATTTTATATTTTTAATATTGATTTAGGATTTTTTAGATATTTAAGATTCGGCCTTCGGAAGCAGTCGGACCCTTCTGATGACCACCAACGCCCATTGGCGGTAGTGCATAGTAATATAATAGATCACCGGACGATTGCCGCACGGAACGTAAAAGCATAGCAAGCACATTGTCCATAAATCGTGTGAGGGAGAGGTATTTTGCTGGTGAATTCGGTGGCACGCCACAATGACACTACGTCTTATTCCCGAATCTCGTGAAATCTCCCTTCGCCGCTTGTGTGCTCATAACAGTATAAAAATCATCTTCATGAATATAAATGCTAATTCCAGGAACAATTTTCTGATGTACCATCCGTACATCTCAATTTATCGACATTAAAACTGTCAGCCACGATACCCCTGGGACCAGTCAATGAGCTGCTCCGAAAATCAGAGTCGTCCTGGACAGACCCTGTGGGTTTTGACCACGAACGACACTTGAAAGACACAGAAGAGTTTCTTCTGAACCAAATAGAAATATTTAAAGATCTAATTAACTATCAGAAGAACGCTTTCCGGAGTTTCTACTACCTGCTGTCTGGAATTTTTGGGCAACAACAGTTGGATAAGAGCTTGGAAGTCTTGGTCCAGAGTGATTTGACTGTTGGCGCTGGGACCGGTAGTTCTGCCTCCTTTGCCGTGTCGCTAGCTGGGGCTTTGATACATCTAGGCAAGTTGAGGAGTGGGAATAACGAGGACTTTAGCGTTGAAGACAAAAAACTAATATCGTCTTGGGCGTACAACTCCGAGAAGATCATGCACGGTGCCCCTTCAGGTTTGAACTGTTTCTTGATTTCTTACTTTCTAATCAACACTCCTCTAAAATCGGCGTATTCTTGTTCAAATATCTTATGTACCCAACAACCTTAATGGCGCAATTCGATTCTAGTAGTGACACAACCTCTTACAGAAATTTAATCCAATATAGGTATCGACAACTCAACAGCGACCTTTGGCTCCCTGGTATCTCTGAGGAAGGGGGAGCCACCCGAGCATCTGGACTTTCACTTGGACCTGAGGGTACTGTTGGTGAATACCCAGGTCAGCCGCGAGACCAGGGCTGTGGCGGCCAGGGTACAGGATACCAGGAGATGGAATGACAAAGCTGTTGATACAATCATGGATGCCATAGGACATGTGTCGGATAAAGCTGTCGCGGTGAGCACAATCTTGTGTTTTTTTTATAGAACGAGCAGGTACCGCTGCCCAGCGACATCTGCTAAACTTGAAGTCTTGCAGGCACGTTGCCGGCATTTGAGACTAACGAGCAATCGGAGCCTTTTTACGACTACCGGCGGCCGTAGGGCCGTGGGACCAGCCTAAGAGATGGACCCTACATGAGGAGTATTACGTGTACGATGGCAAGCTGTAGCACATCACTGAGGTACACTCGCGAGGTGTCCTCGGCTCTATCTAATCTAACGCGGGCATCAGCTGTCACAGCTGTCATCACAAGAAGGAAACTATGCAAATATCTCAGATCATAATATCACATATCACAGATATGAAACAATTGTAATGAGCACAATATGATAAAATTGTCTTCTCATACGTGTTGTTTTTATTTTCAGATTTTGAATAATTTGTCTCAGTCCACTTCTGAGGCTGAGTCGAAACAGTACTACGAGCGTTTGTCTGTAAGTATTTTTTTTTGTACGCCATATCTACCATGAGGCAGAAGTGCAGATATCAACAAAACCTTAAGGTCCTATAAACCGTCGGGTGTCAGAAACACGGCCGTCCTCCATAATGCTACTGTAAGGACGAAACGCATTACTAGTGCCACAGCTCCAGTTCATCGTAACGTCGATCACATAACGAAAACTAATTTTGGACCTACCTTATGATAAGTGTTATAATAATACTACTACTATTTTTTAATTCGGTCTTGTTATTAGTTAAACTTTTGATTCTTTTTTGTGATTGTTCACGTGTGCGCGTGTGCGCGTGTGGGCGTGTGAGCGTGCGCGTGTTTGCGTATGTGTTTTGTCTTGTAGCCTGTGATTGGGTGACCGTAATGTCTCCTTAGACATGTATTTATACTAATAAATTAATAATTGTTGTTTTAATTTGCATGAATGACTGTTTGCTACCTCTTTGCTATATCCTTGTTGTTTGTTGGTAGGTTCTATGGGACATGAACCACTGTCTCCTGGCGGCGCTGGGCGTGTCTCACCCCGCGCTGGAGGACATACGCGCCGCGGCACGCGTGTTCGGACTGGCGTGTAAACTCACCGGCGCGGGGGGAGGGGGGTATGTGTTAACATATGATTAATTATATTAATTGTACTCCTGGCTCTATTTAGATTTATGAAATATGGATGTGCGCACACCCACAAATACTCTTATTACCTAACACGCAGGACTGACGGCTTGGGGTGTTCTCCGAGGCGCGAGGGTGTAACAACACCAAGTTCCCTTTTAGTCCTACCCGGAACACGATTTGCAAGTGAACGTGCTTAGTAGAGATATAGAAAGAGGATCAAGATATATGGGGGTTGTACTTGATCTCAGGCGAGAATAATGAATCTCAACCCCACTCAAAAAGGCGCTATTTGAATAGAATGGATCCATTATATTCATCAATATTTAGTACTTATTAAATAGTAATTAATAGGGTGGCGCGACTGTTGTTACCTAATGCCTGACACTCAATGTACCCCGTCATTTCTCTCGTTTATACACATTTACACCTCCGATTTCCACATCGCTTGCCGACAGACAGAGCCAGGCCCCGATGATCACAAGTATTACAAACTATTCGATGCTATCCTTGCTGCTCTACTACTCGTTAATAGATTTTTTTATTTTTCGATTTGTATCTTAAAAGAAACATTGCCCCCAAATCCCTGCAGCAATGGCTAGCAAGAGAAATAACTGCGCACATTCCAAGTAATTGTAACATTAATTCATTTATACTTTTACACGCATACATAACACAAATATTGTTTTCCAGGTACGCGATAGTCTTAGTGCCACCAACTACTGACGATTCCACTCTCAGTGCTTTGAAGAACGACCTCACAGAGAAAGGGTTTCTTGTGACCGACACCAGGCTCGGAGGCCCCGGGGTTACGCTGGTGTCACCATAAGTTCATTTGGTTATGGTTTATAAACGGCAAAGTTGACTTTCCTAATTCCCAATAAGGACTAAAACAATACATCCTATTGATTACTACGGTTCTTTCTCTGTGTAGGGGGACATTAGCAAACAAATTACGGTGGGTGTTCTGAAAATATATTTAAATGACCCGAATATTTCGGCTTTGGCTTTCACTAAAGATAAGGTGCGCGGTTCTTGATTACTTCATGTCTATGTTTATTTTATGCGGGTGGAATATGGTTTCTGGGTCTGCGTCATGATTAATGTTTCCAAACTAAGTTATTCTATAAATAAATTTAGTATACCTTTATAACATTTTGTTTCATTAGACCACTCTCTTCGTTTGCAATTCATTCACCTGCCCAAATTAATAATTGATTGGAAAATGTACTAAAATTCGCAGTGTATCTAGTTATAATGTGATATGTATGTAAAGATAATATAGATAGAGAAGGGTAGCCAGCCTAAACTGCGTCCGTCGAAAAGTAAATGTGATTTATGCTCCCTCTGTCTTTTACATTCACTTCTCTCTGCACAATGCGCATACGAGTGTTTCATATCTTCCTCTATTAATCAAGACGGACGCTCGCCGTCATAGGCCTGCCTACGGCAGCCCTTCTCTATCTGTATTATCTCTTAGTAACACAGAAGACAGCTTCAATCAGAATAATGCCATTATTGAGTGGCAGTTCTGAGGGAAGTTGAAATAAATGAGATGTTTCGGAAGAGGATGACCGCGTGTGGGTGCGCTCAGTACTTTTGTGACAATATTTTGTACGCCGTGCGGCACATGGAATCGTCAGATAACGAAATACTTGAAAGATTGTTTAATGAAACGCAGGAATACATTTTAGTATTTTATTAGACTTATTACATCAATACATAAATTAAATAAATAAAATTAATACTGAACCAAACAACAAAAAGCTGCGAACTTTTTAAGATTAAATAATTCGATTTAGTTATGATCCATAATTGTTATCACATTCTCAACTATCTATAAAAATCAAAGTATATAAAATTATAAAACACTCGAGTTGGATTTTTCTTCAATAGTTTGTGTAAGAACTACCAGTTACTGTGCTTTACATTTTGGAGTTTTTTTAATGTACCTACAATCATAAAAGGGTGCATAGAACAAGCGAGGATTGAAGGTCATCTTGAGGTTAAGAGTGGGATTTTAAACAGTATCAAAGTAGTCTAGTGTTAATTTAACACAATGTGTGTGAATGACGCACTGTAATTTTTCAAGTCTTATACGATATTCGGTGCTGCTAAATGACACTTTTATAAGATATTCGGTGCTGCCAAATGACACTTTTATAAGATATTCGGTGCTGCTAAATGACACTTTTATAAGATATTCGGTGCTGCTAAATGACACTTTTATTGAACATCGAGACAGTAACGTTATTAAGCAGTTTTCCGTGTGCTACGGCATGGACTGGGTTAGGCTTATTTTGAAACAATTATTTACTCTTTTATTAGTGTATAACAAAAATCCTCTTGTACTTTATAAACATACTGAATAAAGTATACATTACTGAAAATCATATTACGATACAATCAAATATTGACCAAATATCAATTATAAAAACATTGATTAAAATCGGCGTGGTATTGCAGGGGTATAAAATATTTAAATGTATGAATTATAATGCATTTTTACAATTTCATATCGATTCTAATAATGCACTTGGCGGGAACGACAGGGTTTATTTTACATATTCTACATTTGAGGTGTCGGGATATAGCTGTGTATAAAAAGGTAAAAAATAATTTCATACTTAGCAAAAAAAAATAATGAAAGCGCGTTGGCAATACAGAAAAATCCTGTCTTAAAATAAGACAGGTCTTTTGGAAACTTAAAAAACAAGATATGAAGTGAAGTGTTTGTTAACAATAATGTACGGGCGCGTAATCCCGCCTTTTAAATGCATTTTGTTATGTGTGATGGTTACTCATATTTTTCCCACTGTAAGTGCTGCCATAAATAATGATACAAACAAATCAGTGGACTATTCCACTATATTGTATTTTTTAAATGTTGCATTGTAACATTTACGTCCCTAATGCCTAGTACGACATTTATTGTGATAAATGTGCTTTGTTGATACAGTATGTTGGACTGCCTAGTTATCGCTTTAAACTAATACACTTAATTTGCTCTTCAAATTACTCAATTAACTTATAAAATTCGTTACTTATACGCAAGAAGTATGGAAATCAAAATAAATTAATTTTAGTGCTATCTACTTTGGCTTCCTACATTTTCCATGATTGAAATCCTAATCGTCTGATGCCTAATTAAAATAGCTATATTCACAGTTGAATGCGTCGTACTCCTGTCGCGTCATCGATCTTACATCGTGACTCGATTAGCCTCTTTTAATTATTCGACACTAAAGCCCCTAGGGTTGACAGTTAAATTTCGAAAAAAGATTAATAAGGCCTCTTGACTTAAGGCTGCTACACAAAGTGACTACTTCAAATCGTTGAAATTAACAATTATCAATTAACAAAAGTAGATGCAAAGATAGCTTGAGACCATAACTTGCTAAGTGGCTCATACTTTGTTACAATAATTTTAATATTTCCTATAATTTATATTTTTCTACAAAAGATAAATTATTTCACTCGTTATAATATCTTACAATAATGAAATTATTATACTGCGCTTAGGTTGTACTTATAAAATGGACAAGTAAGAACAACATAATTACCTAGAACTGTACGTACCTATGTGTCAATTTGTGTAGCGTAGATACATTTTTACTTAAGCTTAAGTAATTACTTCTATTTACAATTGTAAAACGATGCACTCTGAACTTGTATCATATTTTGTATATGGAATACAATTTTTCATAATGGAATATGTCTCAGTTTACTGTTTGTATGTAAAGAATATTTCATGGCGCGTTATGTATTTACATACTTTGAAAATTATAATGTTTGTCAACAAGTAATTTCGCTGCAATCACTTTGTTTGTTAAATCTAACATTTAATACCTTTGTTAAAAAAAGGATATAGATTTTCGTTTTTATAATAATATAATCTTCATTGTAAATACATTTGCGAACTCTATGACGGCCGGGTTTTTTTTTGTATTGCTTTATGCTGGCTCTATATATCATATTACCTCTATGTATTCAATTGCTATCAAAGAAAATTGCAGTCAGTCTATTATTTCATTTGGATGAGATTGAACATTCGATCACAACAGAGGCCGTACGTCTACGGCTCAGGCGTGCACTGTTCGGATCATAACATTAATTAAATTATCCTAGCAACTAGGTAACACACAATTACCTGTCATTGTCATTCTTTAATTTTCCAGTGTAATGTCCAAGTCTAACACTAGGGCGCGCTTTTTGGCAGTTCAAGTCTGCCTGTGTACTTAGTGCACAAACCCTACACCGAATGTCAATTATAAAATGTCAAAAATGAAAACTGGAATAGTTCGATAACTTAGTAAGTAATCAAATGTAAATATAGATTCTATAAAAGAGCAAATGTTAAAATAAAATCTTAGTTATTCCAAATTTGGTAATAAACAACTATTTGCAAATATCTCACTTTGGCTTCGTTAAAATAATACGATGTAAATAAAACAAAAAATGCTGCCAACTAAATTCGATCGAAAATACTAACTACAAAAATACTACTTTGGTTAGCTATTCTAATGGTATCGAAAAAAACTTATAAAAAAATTATGATAGGCATAGTTGTAATAATAGTTTAATTACTTAAATATTTACGTACTCTAAATAAATAAAGTATTAAATTAGATTATTCGATTTGTCGCTATCTAGTTAGTCAATAATAATTAATATCGTAACAATACAAGTATACAGGCCTTTGCAGCTGGGAACGCATTCCACATGGGCAGAAAGGGTGTGTTACTTAGTGGGAGTCTCTTTATGCAGGTGCGACACTTACTCAAGTAGAGAATTTTTGCAAACAAATTATGGAGGCATATAACATGACGCACGAGATGCAAGTAATTCTACATTTCTGATTTATATCTCCCTTACAAGCCTTATAGTTACACATCAAACAGCGCCCTTTGCACAGTGCACGCACATATTTTGAACCTTTCATCTTCGGAAGATGAGACAATCTTACTTTGCGTTCACTAAGATATTAAGTAATTATACCTAAGAATAATTTATTGTGAAAGGCATATTGATCTAAATCTAATATTAATCTCTACAAATTTATTATCTTGATCAAATAAGCTCTCTAGTAATAGTATCCACGTCTAATAATTAACATTATACTACCTAGATCAAATTGCATATTTGGAATCTCTTTTGAATACCATTTATCACAATCACATGCGTGGAAATGTCTAAATGTGGCGTTTCAAATTTGGCTGTACGTATGCCTTTGCCAGGACTTTATGAAAATAAATGTAACTTCTGTCGCCGCAAAATCTATACCATGGAAGTTTGACATACTTTAAAATATAATTCATGCAATTGATGAATAAAATTATTTGTTATTCATACATGAGAATGAATTATGATATAGTTTCAACGTAGAAAATGCGATCCTATTGATAGTAGAAATTTATACCTACAGACTGTTGAAATGTCGAAATAACAGTGATGATTATAATAAGCAGCACGACACAAAAGTCTAGAACATCGAGCAAACTTTGCGCAACAGAATGTAATGTTGCCATAACATGTTAGTCTATCAAAACCACATTTAAATTGTCCAGTTCTTCTCTCAAAAAATTTGAGTATGGGGAGTATGCCATTAAAATATATGCCAATGGCAACATCACAGTTGTGTTTACCAAAGGGCAATTTTGTCTAAATAATTGTTTTATATACACCCGTAAACATTTCCATCGCCATGTTGAAAATATTAGCGCCATACCCGGTGACAGATAGTATAACACTTTTCGTTTTACAACAGAGTCAAAGGCATTGGAATCATAATGTCTTTATGACGTCCCACACGAACGTGAGTCGCTCACGAAGGACGAGTAGGATTATGTTCTACAATTGGTAGCCAGTTCGAATCTGATGGTTGTGTTCGGCGTCTGGCTGCTGAATAAGGGGTGGTGCGAGCGGGTCCTCGCTGGAAGTCACAGTAGTTGATGGGGTCAGATCTGGAATAGGTTTTTTTTTTTCATTTACTTCATTTAGTAATTGAATAAGTAGCACACACAGCGGTCGATGGCCGTCTCACGCCATACATTCTATTACTGATCACATGTGTGCGAGATCTAACTAAACGTGTAATAAAATGTCTACTCTACTTATTGCTTGGCTCCGTGATGCTTCACATAAGTGATAATCGACGCTCTGTCTTTGTATTAACTGGATCCACGGGAAAGTGACGTCCAGTAACGTATATAACATGTTTTCACTAAGGAAAATTTCTACTCAAAAACCAACTACATATATTATATACACTAACCCTCATTTTCCTCCTCCTCCGCTAGCCACTTCTGTATGTCGGTCTGATACATCCGCCTCTGGAGAACCTCCTTTGTTCTGGGTCTCGTTCCGATAAACGTCACTTGTACCTGCAAGGCACAATTTTAAATAAATAGCACGTGAAGTTCAGAGTAGAAAACACACGAGAGGTCGTGATCAATATGTCAGAATATCCGTCGTGATACATATCGTATGGGTTCGTTCAGTTTCAAATCACAACGCTACTAAAGAAGCTTCTTCAAACGTTGCTCTGCAGATAAGCACGTGTCCGACACGTGAACCAGAAAGCGAAATGCTAAAAAAAGACAAGTCATGTGATATCATCTGCTAAAGCTACGTGGCTCACTTACTTACCTTGCTACGGTGAGATAGCAGATGATATATGTAGAACTTTACGAATATTTAAGTTGAATAATAAAAAATCAGTTGCCTTTTGCCAAACTTCTTTAATGTTTATTTGAATACATACCCCCGGCGGCAGGTAGGTCCGCAGTTCGTCGGCGAGGTCGCCACTGGCACCTAACCTCTGCACCTCCTCCCAGCTCGTGTGGACCTCTTCATGTAGCAGTTTTTCCTCTGTTGAGCGAAACATACACTCATTGTGTGATTTTGGTACAAAATTTTACATCATATTATCATCAACAGGGTTGTGATATTCAGCCATACGTTTTTCCGGTGGAATATTTACAAAGATAAATTAAAGCTTTGGTGTTATCTATCGGAAACAGTGCTTTAATTCTTCATAAAAGGTGTGTATTGTTTTTATACCCGATCCATATAAGTACCTACTTTAGTAAAATAATATAAAAGCTAAAATAGCTTTTTGCAACAAACTGTTGACTATTAGGCTTAAATGGAATTTATTATAAAGCCTCAAACTACATAGTATGATTAATTTATCAATGTAATAAAAAAGCAATGTTACCATCTCGTTTGGTGGTGCTGCGCTTATACTGGATCCTGAAGCGGAAGGCCTCAAGCACACTCGCCACCACGATGGTCAGAACCACCATCGTGAATAGGTAGAATACCTGCAGGGTACAACATATAACTACACAGACATACTGCCTCGTGGTATAGTTACCGCGCTCTGAATGCCGTGCCATCAGCCTTGTAGCGTGCCCCGCAACCAGACTCACCGTTTCATTTTATTTTACATAGGTTCGGTAGCGACCCTGTAAGTAAGCTCGTCAATAGGCAAATCGGACCAGAGCGGCTGCCGACCTGTAGAGACCCCGAAAATTGGAAAAATTATCAATAGGTGAGAGTCAAGCCGAAGCGGCTGACAATCTATGGGGACCGTGAACATGTCAATAGGCAGCGGGCGAAGTTGTTTGGATCACCCACACTCACATTTAAAAGATCTACCCCACAGATTGGTACGTAAAGACCAGGTCGTACACTAACTCACCATGAAGTATATCCTGCTGAACTGTCCCGAGACGGTGGCGTAGGCATTCATGAGTATGAACCAGTTGTTGACGACGGTCAGCTCGAACAGTGTAATCCCGCTGGTGAGAATGTTCTCGAAGTTGTTGAGGTAGTAGTAGCCAAGCGGCGTGGACGCGTTCTCCGAGTACTTGTAGAAGTCCTCCACCGTTGTGTTACTGGAAGAGACCGGGAAAATCAACTCCTGTAGAAGTCATCCA
Source organism: Eumaeus atala (assembly GCA_017140195.1). Classification (NCBI taxonomy): domain Eukaryota; kingdom Metazoa; phylum Arthropoda; class Insecta; order Lepidoptera; family Lycaenidae; genus Eumaeus; species Eumaeus atala. The sequence continues at coordinate 437,489 of JAFELO010000416.1, read as the reverse complement.
GTGTCGTGTCACACATGAAAGTGTAGTCGAGTTATTTAATCTCCTGCTATTTGTGCCTAAATCCTTCTCTCTTCTGGGACGTCACAGTAATGTGTGCCGATAGAACTCCGAGCAGCCGCGTATACGCCTCCCGAAGACGCTACAAGCAATTAGGAAGTTATACTAATAAATCATAGTTTCTTATGGCTGCTCGTCCTTCTAGTTCATGAACAGGGAAGCTGGCGTCCCCAAGAGCAAGAATGGTACGAGAGGCGACTGGTTAGAGACTAGACAACTTATTGTGTCTGAAGAGCGAAGTAAGTCCATACCCAGCTACTCCGTGCTCAGTCCATAGCTAGCGCATCGTAGGTACTGTTTAGTGTGTTTTACTCTCTATGTGGCGTATCACCGCGATTGGTTGGTGTCGGCATTGATTGGTGCTGAGATTTGCATTTTTTGTCACCTGATTATGTCTTGCAATAGTTACTTAAGAACACGGGCATAGCAATAAGAGAATATTGACAATGCCTCAGTTCTCTTTAGCAAGAGGTAGTGCCATGCTGCATTGCGGCGGAATTGGGCCGGCACGACCGGGGAGGTACCTCTCGCTCACTAGTTACCGCCGTAAAATGATACGTACTGTGTTACGTTTCGTGCGGTTTGTGAGTAGCCGGTGGCCCGTTGGGTGGGGGGGGGGAGGTAAAAAAAGGAGGGCATCGTATCGGCATAGTAATTATGCTAATGTACATGCGCGTCGGTAGTCGGATAAAGGCCCTGATTTGTCGTTTGTCCCCCTGTACTATGAAAAAAAATACTAGTTAAGGCACTGCTAAATATGCTTGTCCATGCAACTCACACACAGCAGTTCCTTAAGTCGTAGCCCGAGAACAGCTCCATGCCGACTATCGCGAAGAAGTAGTACATGACGAGCATGACGCAGCCGGCGGAGGACATCAGCGGTGACAGCAGCACCAGCGTGCCGAACACGTCGCGGTAGCGTTTCTTCAACTTGTACAGGCGCATCAGTCTGTAACATCGCCCTGACACGATTAGGTCCAGTCTCTGTTGAATCCGCAGTCTCAAATTGACTATACTTTGGCGGCACTCAACATGCGTATGCGCCCCGAGCATCTCGCCACACGGCTCGAAGGACCAACGCACCTGAGCGGCCTGAATATAACCACGATGAACAGCTTCGGTGCGAGACTCAGTAGCACAGCGCCCATCAACGCCAGCAGGGTGACGCTCAGATCAAAAACATTCCAGCCGCTCTCCAGGTACGCAGTTATGCCTGACGCCATCATTCTTAATGCAGCTTCCAGCAGAAACACTGAAAAGCACCAATGAATTATTTTAATAAGTCTTTTTCGTTGACTGCGTTTTAAATATCTCCTAGAAACAACACAAGTAAAGAGTTTGCTTGACTTGAATGTATTTCTATACTGTTTTTATCTGTGTATGGTGATCCGGAAATTGCTTTCAACTAGAAATTTCCGGGTCGATTACGGATAACTTTTAATTGTCTTTTTTCATTTTTTGGGATTCATACCTCGTGAGAAGGTAAACATACTCACATACAAGGAACAGCCACGTGTCCCACGAGGCGCACAGCAGTCTAGCGCTGTCTTGCAGGTCTCCAGCGGCCTCACAAACTCGCACAATCATAGACACGCCGTTGCCAACTATCAGCGCAACTGGAAAATTGCAAAAGAAAGTAAGCAATGGAAAAAAAAACTTGACTCTTATCCACGAATCTATCTGTGTGTGCATAAACTTACGTTTTCGATATTACGTTTATCAATTAATTTGGCTACTGGAGATAGAATTTTGACATATTGCATAATTGAATTAATTGTGTCAAAAATTAATGTCCAATAGCCAAAGTTGTTGCTAGATAGAATGTTATAAGGAGCCGTCAGTGACTACTACATATACTTATCTACTTTAAATTAAACTCATTTTGTCACTTACTCACAAAAAGTTGTATGATAATATATTTGCCTCTGCTACGAATGGGAGAGCTCCACTTGGTTCATTTGAGCGTAGCTTCACTTGTGTGTAGCATTCTGCTTACATTATGTTTTTAATAGCAAATAACGTGTAACTAAAGAAGTCCTCAGTTAAAACATTCTCACATATAAGATACTCGAAGTAGGGCCACCTCACCGCCGCGGCGGCCGCCCGGCCGATCGGCTCGAGAGGTGACGCACCGTACCAAGGCGCTCGGGCCGTCTGCGGCGCCCAGCGCAGCGCAAACACGTCGTACACCGCCGCGAACTCTGCGCGCGACACGCCCCCCGAGCCACTCGTGTTCAGTTGCTTGAACATCAGATACACGTCCAGCCCGCCTGCGCAACCACAACAACTGCCCTTACAACTCCACTCCACATCTGTCTGAAGTTATATATATCAGAGGAACAACAGTGGGTATGTGTAAAGTGAAAGCTTTAAAACTATACTTGTTAATAAGATCTCTCTAAGTGGCGCTGACACCTGAATTCAACATGATATCTAAACATTGCCGGCATATCTCACGGTACTAGCAGTAGAGAATGGAATACCCAGGATATTCCTAGAGGTCCGCGGTCCCCTGTCATCACTACGATCATTATATTATTCTAACGCGGAGTAGTAATTTATCGTCCTGAAAATAGTTCTCAGCCCCTAGGCCCTATTATAAACGAATGCTCTATGACGGGGTCGTAATTCCCCTTAACATCTGCGGATTGAATTCACTGTAGTAGGGTGTTAATGTATCAGACACAATGCTATCGGCGCATGGCATAACTAATAGCTCTAATAGGAAATTCCTGGCAAGGAATAGCTATAAATTGCTACAGGTTGTCCCTGGGTTGGCAGATGCGGGAACAGTTCTCTGTCGCTTCGGTCGGGAGTCACTGTAGTGTTTTCAGCGCAGTGGTCTCGGCGCGCAGTGCTACACAAGTAACCAAAAGGCGATATTTGCCGTAAGTGGTAATACATCAATCTTTATTTCCAACGGATTACTCTAACGCGGGGTTTTCGGGGGCACACACCTACGGTCAAATAATACCCTAATCAGGTGTGCTGATTTCCGCTGCGGTCACCGGATAGTACTCACTGTAATGCGGCGCGTAGTGCCTCATCAATCCAGCGAAGTGCCTCAGGCGCACAGCTCGCGGCGCGCGGCGCGAGACCAGCAGCCTGAAGGCGCGCTTGGCCGCGCCGCGCCGGTGGAGTAGGAGAGCGCGACACTTCTCCCGCTCTATCCGCGTGAACGCCTCATACACTACGGCCAGCATCTGAAGGACACACTGTACTTGTCAAGCATAGCCTAGACGACACTCGACAGTTCTGTGCCGCAACACCAATGGTTGTAGTAGGCACGGTGTGCTCCGATGGATGGCCCTCACAAGACAAAGAGACTCACCAGGTTCATAAGCACATAGAGCACCGTGATGATGTACAGGATGAAGAACACCGCGTACCACTTGGACTTGGCATACGACGGCATCATCACATCGGGGAAGCTGAAATGTTATGTAAAACTTTAAGTGTAGTTCTCACCACCGGTGGCGTAACAACAAGTCACGTGTCTTGGCTGCGAGAGGCCCAAGATCATACAAAGCTATAAGCAGAGAAGGATGAGGTAAGGCCCTATACACCACCTCAATTACAGGGCTTACTTAAGGACGTCTAGGATAGGGATCAATCTGCACCTCGTCTAAGGTGTTCGTAAGGTTATCGCGAGGTCTAAATTAGACCACTCCTCGCCACTGTCCGTAATCTTGCGTTTTGCACGTAACGTATTTTGATATGAGTACGTTGCGGTCCTGACTCAACGACGACGCTTACGAGTCAGAATTTAAGGTATTCGAAATTGAAATAGAAGCTCACTTGGCGGTGGTGAGTAGAACGAACATGCTGACGAATGAATCGCTGATGGTCTGGAAGTGGCCGTTGTCTATGTGCTCGGAGAACAGGTAATAGCCCAGTAGCGAGTACGTAGCCACGAAGAACATGAGCAGACCTGCAATATTCAATATTGTAAATAATTTATTGCGATAAGGAATTTGGCCCAAAGTCGGTTTATTATTATAGTAGCTCTGTCGTTCGTTCTCTCTCTCGCTCCCTCTCCCTCAACTCTTCTCTCACAATGACGAATACAACATCCACGCAATGCGCACTTTTCACCTATCCGCTCAATGAGTCACCGGATTCTCACAAGCCGAACTAAACGCGACCACGCAGTGATCACTCAAGTCGCGCCTGTTCCATGCTGTGTCATTCCGGTCGTGCCGAACCATTTGGCTGTATGGCAGCACTACGTCTTGCAAAGCTACAGTAACATCATACCCAGCATGTCGAGTATAGGCGGCAACGACTGCAGGATCTGCCGTATGAAGCGCCGCACGCCGCCGCAGTGTCTCGTGTCCACTAGGAAGATGGGCCGCAGCGCACGCGTCACCCTGAAGTGAGAGGACTGGCGGCACAGCACCACCACCGCTTCCAGCACCATTATCAATAGAGTGATGCCCTGGAAAAATATTTTAATAGATTAATTTACAATAGAACTGCTTTTACAGATTTTATCGCGGTTTATTCAACTAGCCCGACGTTTCAGAAGCTTTACAGCGAACATGATCACGGATGGACTGAGATGACGGATGACCTGATGTCACAAATTATTAAAGGTACCCGAAGAATTATAGTTATTAATATAACTCGCGTTGTCTTAAGACATCAATAGATTAAATTGAGCACAAATAACATTAAATTAACATACTCTCATCATTATCAGAATCTACGGTTATTTCCTACCTTGAGCATAGTCCGCTTATGTTTGAATATGGTCCCCCAGCCGATCCACTTCAGCTTGAGGTGCAGTTCTATGCCGATTATAGTCAGCGCCAGCAGCTCTATGGTCCCGTGCGCCCACACTGGAAGCTAAATTAAAAATACTTCCTTTCAATTCAGTCAGCCGATTAGCTTCAATACACTTTGATTTTGTCCAATAAGAATAAAGGAGAAAACGTATATCTCTATTGAACTCCAACATCACTAGTCTCTACAAGAATGGGAAAGATTTTTTTATGCTTTAGGCGGACCGGATATGTAAATTTAAATCATTACCTCAAAAGCAGGCACCGCCGGATCCTCAGTGAAGGCCAACAAGATGAGAACCAACGAGGCCAAAAGGTCCAGACCGTGGTACCAGGGGTTGTGGACCCTGAGGTACGCAGGTAACTCCTCAGGACTCGAAGGGTGAGAGTCAAACTTTTCATTGTTCAGACCTTCCTGAAATTTAATTAAAAAAAAGATTGGAAATGACGCCTCACATTTTATCTTTGCCCCTCCCACGCCACGGACGCACTGATATGGTTAACGCACAGTATTCGGCACCGATATGTCATCATCGATGCCAACATAGACATTGTCACCGGGTTGTATAGTCAAATCTTGTAAATGGTTAAAACACTTTTTTTATTACGCATGGAGAATGCCTTAAGAACTCAACTAAAGACTAAAAGCCGCTGCAAGAGGCATGTTGGAGTATCAACCAATATGCCAGAGAGCTGATGCTATAGATAATTATGACATCTGCAACTTGACAGACAAAGCGTGAGTGTGTTGTTGGTTAGCGCGCTGCTGTGTCGCTATGACGTCATAGGTACATACCGCATACCTCTAAGTATATGACGTCATAGGTACATACCGCATACCTCTAAGTATACGACGTCATAGGTACATACCGCATACCTCTAAGTATATGACGTCATAGGTACATACCGCATACCTCTAAGTATATGACGTCATAGGTACATACCGCATACCTCTAAGTAGATGGCCGCCTCATGGTAATTCATCTCCCAGTGCTCGTCCTCAGACATCTGCAGCCCGGTGTGCAGAGACGACCGGCTGCCCATGTCCAAACCCGCGTCTCCGGCGCCATCCGTGCCCGTTCTGTTGTCTGGAATAACAGATATACATATAAAATTGTGGCTGCAACACGGGTCTTTCTGGATGAGTACCCGTAAATGTACCAATTTTGTGTATTCTACACTAAATTATATCAGGTGGATGCGGATCATTGGTCATATACCGGGCGAGTAAATCAATATTATTGATGTAATCCACATTTTGTAGTCCCGGCTTGAGTAGAAACGATAAAGCGGTATGAAAAACATGAGTTAAATCGTGAGAGACCTAGTGTTGTGTGAAATCGAAAGTAACAACGTCGTAACGCTTTACCGCGTTGCTTACGTGCACGTAATGGCGCACCTGTCACTTTAGAATTGTATTCGTATTTAAAGAGTAAATTCGCGTAGCGTGACGGTCGCGCAAACACAATTTTCTTTTATGTATCTATGTGTTACTCTACCTATATGTAGGTACCTACTTATATATTTTATCGTGTTATTATTGGTTAAGACAAATAAATGTATTGTTTTCTGTGAATAATTGTCACCATTCATCACGGCTTCACGTTTTGTGATGTTGTAAAATGTCCTCCGTGATCTGAATGGGACATCATACCGTAGTTATTTCACATCCGTTACATTACGCAACTGAGAAGTACTCACTCGAGCGTTCATTAAGGTGGGGATTTTCACTCTTTTTTTGTAGCATAAGGAGGCAAACTAAGAGTTCTAGCTTTTTAGGGACTACCGGCGCCCATAGACATCCACATAATTGTTATGTGAATATGTTACCCTCTGTTCCTCCTATCCGGACCCCTCCGCACCGGTAACTCACGATACCCTACAGCATACTTGTTACTTAGGCGATATCATGGGAGTGCTCGTGCCAACCCAGATCGGCTGCAATGTAGCATGGCACTGCCTCATACTACGTACTATGTTGCCAAGTGAGTGAGTCATATGTAAGTTAAACTGTTTTTTCAACGGTGCATGTAGATGGATTCAAACATGCAACAATGATAACATCACTACTCAAAATATAATAAAAAATGACAGTATTTTCTTCCATGAATTAGTTAACACAGTTTTTAGATTTCAAAGAGTTATTTGGTAGAATTAGGAAAGCTACCAGCTCGTCGCTTGACCTTGAGTTATTGGGAAAGCTATTACCAAAACACGAGTGTTTTGGTCCGAGAACCGAGGTTCTTAGCACCTTTTAAGGTGCATTCTAAAATAAAATTGTAAGTGAAACATTTTTAGCACATTTGTAATTTCAAAATCGAGAACGCAACAAAGAGCCTCAAACATCCAGGTTAATTTTCTAAAATTGAGAACGCAACAAAGAGCCTCAAACATCCAGGTTACTTTTCTAAAATCGAGAACGCAACAAAGAGCCTCAAACATCCAGGTTACTTTTCTAAAATCGAGAACGCAACAAAGAGCCTCAAACATCCAGGTTACTTTTTGAAATCGAGAACGCAACAAAGAGCATCAAACATCCAGGTTACTTTTCTAAAATCGAGAACGCAACAAAGAGCCACAAACATCCAGGTTACTTTTCTAAAATCGAGAACGCAACAAAGAGCCTCAAACATCCAGGTTACTTTTCTAAAATCGAGAACGCAACAAAGAGCCTCAAACATCCAGGTTACTTTTCTAAAATTTCACCTTTATGTGTGAACTGAACACGCTCATTCACTCAAGCTCAGACTTGGTTTGAGTAAACTACGTCAACTGGGGATTGGATGGTAGATTACGTATCGCATGACTTGAAAATCGAGCAGTCGACAGTATATAACACACTAGTATAATGTGGGGAAAGACCTCGTTAGTCTCTGATCTGCTGCAGTAGCAATACCACTGAATTGTGTCTTTAACACCAATATTTCTTTTATATATGGTTAAAATTATATTTAATGCATTTTACGGTAGTTCATTTAACGTCGATTCAGAACTCTATTCAGACGGCAACTCTGTATTTTTTCTTGTGACAAGAGGCGAATTTCAAGCTCCAGACACTTTTCTTTCACCTATTCAACCCTGGTTTACACTTCACTCAATTTAATTTCTTATTACTGCCGTCAAGTGTCCTATAAAACATGTAAGTACTATAGTCTGGGTTTTATTGTGGGCACACGGGGAGGCACACAAACCTCAAAAAAAATTTGAAAGTAGGAAAAGGGTAAAACAATTTGGACTTGCAAGTCCGGCGTGCTCCTAAAAAAGAAGTGAAAAAAGCCCTGTTTGGCACATTTTCACATACAACTTTTTTTAAGTAATTGTCCCTACGTAGATAGGTAGCTACTACGTACGTACTGCTACTCCGTATTAAATTAACCTACCCAATTCTGATACCGTTGAAGCTGAGGACCAGTAATAGTAATCATCAATTTAATACCGCTCCAATCGACACTGGTCTGAGAAGAAGCGGCTAAAGAGACTCACCGTGTCTCATCGAACAATTCAATATTAATAATTATAGCTACAATTTAACGATTTACATTTTTTCTTTGACTGCTCTATGCTTACAATTGATTTCATTTGAACGTGCCTGGGAGGGAACACCACGTTTGTAACGCAGTTCGAATTGTGTTGATCTGCCTCGATCGAGGTGTATTTTGGAGAACTCTTTGAAATGGTATAGTGGTAAGAGAAGAAAGCAAAAACAGTTTTGTCGGCCGGGAAAGTCATGGCGACAGTTTTTTGGGATACTCGAGGGATTATTTTAGTGGATTATTTGCAAGGAGGAAAAACAATAAATGGAGAGTATTATGCAAGCTTGCTGTGAATATTTAGTGAAGAAATCCGAAAGAAACGGCCTCATCATACAAAAAGAAAGTTTTATTCCACCACGACAACGCACCCGTGCACTCGTCAAGGGTTGCATTTGCCAAACTCCATGAAATTTCCATCGCGGTTCGAATGTGTAACGGCATTGGAGAAGCGCTGGACTAAGAGCATCGAGGTAAAGGGAAACTACGTTGAAAAATAAAATGGTTTTAAACAGATTATTAAAGCTTTTCTTTGTCGTTTCGTACACTTATAAATCACTGCTGGTCATCTCCACAGAAACTGTGGGGGGTTACGGGCATCGAGGCGAACCTCATAACCCGGGTTGGGTCGCAAGGGGACGACTATCCCCTCGGTAACGGGGCCGCAATAAAATTGCGGTTTGCCATCCTGGCTTTTGGCTCAGGGAAATGTAGGCCCATTTAGGGCCTGTGTGTTATGTGGTGTGTTGTGACTGTGGTGAGTAACGATCGGGTGTGTCATGCGTCCCGTCAGGTGGTCGGGCATGCAGCGGGGCCAGGTCACGTAGATGAGCATGCGGTCCATTGTCTGCCCTATTGACCATAGCGCTCGACAATCGAACCACAAACTCATCCAGCGACTCATCCGCAAGTCACGCGCGATCACATCATTGCGGACGTAGCGACCGGCACCCGTGATGACCCGGGATATATTTTGCTGGGCTTGCAGGCGTTTCCGCTGGGCCTGGGAGGTTAGCGCGTACCATGCGGGATCGACGTAAGTGAGGCGTGACCGGATATATGTCTTGTAAATCCCCAGCTTCGTCCGTGTAGGAAGTCCGGACGCTAGTACCGGCCACAGCAAAGCGCGGGCTGTTCTCGCTTGGTTGACCGCTCGGTCCACCTGCGAGCCCATTCGCAGCGCGCGGTCGATACTGCATCCGAGATACACGACTGGGGATTCCCAAGAGACATCCTGGCCTCTAAACTTTAACCGCCCCGGCATGGAGCGCCTCTTGCTGACATATAGCGCCGTCGTCTTATCCACGTTGACGGACATGCGCCACCTGTCTAGCCACTCCGGCAACCGGTCCAGCATGTGCTGCATGCGCCCAGTTGCGAGCTCCGGCTTTCGGGACGAGGTTACGTAAGCGCTGTCGTCGGCGAACAGCGCGAGCATGACATCCACCTCACCCTCTCCCGAAGGATCGTTGAGTGTGGGGATGTCGTTGGTGTAGGCCGCGTACAGGCAAGGGGATAGGCAACTGCCCTGTGGCACTCCGGCACGTATGGCCTTCACCGAGGAGTGCCTCCGCTCCACCGCTACCCGGAAGGTCCTACCTTCCAAGAATGACGGCACTAGTCTCACAAACGCCAGCGGGACGCCGGCGGCCACCAACTTGTACAAGAGTCCCAGGTGCCACACCCTGTCGAAGGCCTTCTCCATATCGAGAAAGACTGCGACAGAGTGTCTCCCCTTGTTTATCTCTACAGACAAGTTGCTACGTGGTCGAGTGGCCGCTCCGGAAGCCGAACTGTTCGTTCGCACTCCACCTGCTCGTAATGCTCTGCGAACGACGGCGCCGCTGTGTGTGGTGAAAACTGCGTGTGTAGATGTGATGCGAGCACCTCGGCGCGAGCCTGCGCTCCGTAGTGTTTCGCGCCTGTGGTGTCTAGAAGTGGAGTGATGGTGGTCTTTAGCCTCGTGAGACGTCGGTTTAAGGCGTGCAGGCTGGTGTCGTTTTCGCTGGCATCTAAGACTGTACTCTCCCAGCCTGCTCCACGACACTCCCTCACCTTCGCAGACAGTTCCTCGGCCAGCTTGTTAAGTTGTGCCTTGATGATGCAGTCTGAAGCCAGCGTTGTTCGTGACGGCCGATCCCCAAGCTGATGCTTGGCGTTCAAGAGAGGGACAGCAGGCGTTTCCGAGTGCGTTAGTGTGGATGCTTATCAATCACCCCTCGTATATACCTCCAAATACTACATATTGACTAAAGAGAGAGCTACCGTAGTACTCTATCGTGCGGACCACCCACCTAGTGAGGTAACGGCCTCTTTGAGATGGGGGAGCGAACATCGCCAGCTCTACTCTGGGATATAGGGGCACGTCGCTCGTGTAGAGGTTGTATAGAACGGAGCCCTGAAGGACTCCGGCTCTGAGGGGCCGGCTGGTGGACGGTGTACCCTCTACCCTGTGTCGGAACTGTCTGTCGATCAGATGTGCTTTGTTGGTTAAGACAAATATGTCCGGCAGACCTAGAAGTGACTTAGAGTAATGACTGTTTACTACACAGAAGCAGCCTGGGAGGAGCTGCTCCTACCCACGGTGTGGCATCTACAAACTAAACTCTACTGCCACGTATGTTTATTTTACCCAATAAAAACTTTTTTTAATATGTTTTTATAATATTGGGAGGCAAACGAGATATCGGAATCTTTTTACGACTACCAACGCCCAGGCTCATCAACATAATTATGATGCAAATGCGTTGCCCTCCTTTCCTCCTCACCTCAATGAGCAACCGGCTACTGACAAACCGCACAAAACGTGACACCGAAGATGTTACTTTAAGCCGGTACCATGTGAACGAGAGGTACCTCCTCGGTCATGCCGGCCCAAATCATGCTGCTATGCAGCATGGCACTACCTCTTTTCAATTTTATTATGTAATTGAAAACTTTTGTACAATTCATGCTTCCTAGGATTTAATTGTTAACGACCGGCTGACTCAGTTGCTGACGTGGCGGCTAACACGCGTGTTACGCTAGAGGTCGCGGGTTCCAGTCGCGCTAGGTCATAGATGTTTATATACGTACGATGTGTATTTCTATAATAAAAGTCTTAAATATATAACATTTCTTAAATTTATAAAAATAAACATAAGTCCACAGATATTATTGAGCGGCGTATACATTGGCCTCCAAAGACATTTCTCATTTCAATCTAAGAGCTGGCACAACTAGTTTATCCCTGAATCCAATTAAAGCGCATTTTAGTGGAATCTTACTTTTTTATGTTTTTCCCTTGTCTACGTCTACGCATAGAAAATGTCTTATCGAATAATGATCATTTTGAATGATGCCATGACCATCGGAAAGCCGGTTATTGCAGTCACCCCTGTAGTGATGCAGTCTCCAATGTTTCATACCACTTCCTATTGATTGTTGTTCAGGGTTACAAATGTGCGTTTCACAAATGTAACTTCCACCGTTATGACTGCCGCACTGCTCATAATGTTTTGATACTTAGGCAATATGCGCGCCGCGCTACGGAATGTTACTCCATTGCAACGAAATTACCAGGAATTTTTACGCGTAGCCATGTATTTTTTTATTACTCATCTACCAATAGTGCATACATATTACAAGTAGTTTTTATTACAAGGTCTATACAGCCGCCTTGGACACTTGTATAGCTAACGGGTGATGTATTTCAATGGGTCACTTGATTTTCGCCACTCTCTTATGTAGAATCTATTCGAATCACAAAATCTAGGAGATACTTAGGTCATAGGCATCTAATACATAGTAATGAACTCTAATGTGATTAGACGATGTTCAGGTTATCAGGCTTCCGTCATGTTAAATTTTGCTAGTCAGCAAACAACATGGACACAGTTAAGGCTGCGTGCAAACGCAAAAAGTTGACTGTATAAAGTGTGATGTCACTAGGAATTGCAATCCAAATCATCAGAATCATCAATCAGATAGTCTGCGAGTTGCGACCTCGTAGCATAGTTATACGTGCGTATGGCTGTGGTTCTGAGGGACATGGAAAACTAAAAAGAGCGAGTTGAAGTGCGACCGTGGGGAAAAATCACATCTCCTCCGATTTTGCTCAAACCAATTTCCACTTAAAGTTTTGATTGAGTTCTATATAATCTTATTTTTTTACAATTTTCACCTTAGTCGTTCAATAGTTAGGAGGGCACACACACTCACTCACGTTATTTAACCTATCCAAACGAATATTTTAAAAAAAGTAATAATAATGAAAAAACTTTCTTATAAACCCCCATATCTGCCCAACGACACCCCCCACTGCTAATGAAATACACCTACAGTCCAACGTCTACAGTACCTGTACCGTGTGGACGGACAGCCGGACATGACGAAGTTATAAGGTTTCTGTTTTGTCATTTCGTTACGGAACCATGTGCAGTTCATTTGTTAGCCTGTAATATATTGTCCCTCCTCTATCTAACTGGGCCCGGGCAACACTTATAGGGTATCCTGCAAATACAATCGTATCCTGGGCGTATAATTACTCCAACGAGTTTAAAAACCGACAATTCTAAAGTGTTAGTTTTTCCATACAATTTAGTAGTAATTAGGTTTTTTACAATATAGGGGGAGCAATCGTAGCCTTGCAACGACTACCGACGCCCATGAACATCGGTATAATTATGTCGATGCGTTGCCCTCTCTATCACCTCCAACTGCCCGCACAGGGTCCAGATGATATTTGAATTGTACAACCTTTAAGTATATCATATAATTCATAGTACCACGTACTAAAAGTGGGAGTCATTAACATTTTCGGTGGTTAAAGTACTGAAGAAAGCCGTTGAATTATAAACTTATATATCTTTTATACAATTACACCTAACGATTATTTCATGAAGGATGTTCAGTGATAACGGTTTTCCTTGTTGGTTCTGGTTGGCGGATGGTGGACGATGGATTCTGTATTTGATACTTACATCCATCCTATTATTGTAAGTAGTACCTACATGCATATATTTACTGATAGTCTTTTTAGTAGTCTTTTTTCCACAAATAAATTCATTATTTATTATCTATTATTATTTATCATTAAAGATACGTTACCTATACATACACAAGTCTAACACTGTGTTAGTGCACTCCCTTGTTCTATGCGTATATGATGGGGCAGTAATCTGACACGAGAAGGGCGCGCCCCCTCCGGTGCCCCGAGTATGGTATTGCTAACTTCCCGAGACACACACCACACCCAGTGGGGGTACAGTGTTTAGCAAAAAGACTGACTGGACTAGCATTAGCAATCGCAGGAATCAAATAAAACTTTTGGAACCAAATGATCTAACTAACTTTAATATGAACACTAACCTCAAACTTATAACTATAAATATTTCGTCATAAAAACATACGCCCGGCTACTCACGCGTTGAATTCAAATGAAATCGTATATTTTTAAGTAGAACTACTTTCTTTCAAACGTTTAATTAATTAATTCATTCATTTACCTAACCTTCTAACCCTATTTAAAGGAGAGAAAATTTGTAGATCTCTTTTTTCTAGACACTTAAATTCTGTGCCGTAGCGTGGTCTGATAAAGTAGTGTGTGTGTGTGTACTTACGAACACGCGTTAAAATTATACTTTTAGCCGTTACAAGAGAAAAATTAAAATGTTGACTATAGCTAACTTCAGGGTTTCGGTTTTTCGTAACAGTGTGCGCGCGCATCTTAAAAATTTACTCTCCTAATTTTTCCTTAACGCGCCAAAAGTATAGCTTCAAAAACAGGCAAGAGTAAAATTGCATCAGCGATGCCTTACACTTCCGTCATTTCATATAGTTTATGGCGCAACTAAGTGAGATCCTTTTTAGGACTGACTTTGACCGAGAGGGACTTACTCCTACCACCATATTAGCCCAATTCAGCCGCAATGCGGCATGCCACCACTTTTACAAAACTTGAAGGTAGACAGACGTCTTCGAAGACGGTTTAAATGGCTCTTTAACACGATACACGTAGGTATCTAATTTCTCTATATTCTATTCACTATATACATCTATCGATAGTTATTGCAGTTGCGTTGCCCCCAACGTGTCAACCGAACTCTCACGGGCCGTATGAAACGCAACACTACCAACTAACTTCACTTCAGGCCGCGCGCCAGTATTTCCATAGCAGAGAGCAAGTCCAAAATTCAGCAAAAGCACTGTATTACCTAATTGAAATATGTTTCTTTTTGGACCTGAACTTATTCTAGGGAATCGAAGAAAAACCAATGGCTACTCACAACCCGTACGACACGCGACAGTCAGTAGACAGTCAGACAATACTTCACTGGTCATGCCTGCCCAATTCCGTTGCATAGGAGGATGCACCGAACATAACACTAACTTTAACAAATTAAGAGGTTATTTTAGGAAGAGTTAATGCCATGCTGCATGCATAGGGCAAGGATGCAGCATTGCACTACCTCTTCCTAGACTAACCTCTTCATTTGTTAAATGAGTGTTATTAAGGGTGGAAGCCGAGGCGGATCTTAGTAAACTATAAGGTGTGAATATTGAACAAGGTATTTATACGCTACAAGGGATACCGGCCCTGGGTGGGGTCCAGTGGTGTGTGGGACTCGCGGCACATGATAGTGCTGAATACCAACAAAAACCACCGCGAGTGCCATCAGTGCCGCCCTTGGTGCGGTGCCCCGGAAAAACAATCATCAGAGCACCGCGACGGCTAGTCAGCACCTAAGGGACCAACTCCTCCTCCAGAGATGGGGTTGCCCCGCACTACAGGACAACCCTACCGACTATGGGACAGTGCAATGGGGTGAGGTCCCCATCCTCGCCTATTGCCCCTCTTCTTATAAGAGGGGTACCGACAGCGATTTCACTTCCTGATCTTGATGCCCCCTCTTCTTATAAGAGGGGTGTAAAAATCGCCCTAGGTTAAAGTGGCTTAGTTGCCTGGGTTCACCCCAGGCTACTAAGCCCCACCGTCACGTCAAGGCTTGAAGCATAGTGGGGTAGGCTGACTTCCCTTCTCTATACATATATAATATCTCACACACGGTACATGGTAACACACTCGGTACAGTTGAGACCTCGTATTGATTAACCAACGAGCTGAAGAAAGACGAGCGCACCATGCAGTAGAGGTGGTAGTAAGAGGTGTCATACAGCATGCTTCATTGCAGCCGAATTGGGCTCTCCTTAGCCTCGGCTGGATGGCTGCGGCGGGATCATGTGAACGAGGGGCAAGATGCCTCCCCTCCTGAGGTATCTTACCCCTCGTTCACATAATCCCGCCGTAAAGTAATAGCTATGATATCGCGTTTTGTGTGGTTTAGGAATTCCCGGTGGTCCATTGGAGGGTACGAATAGAGCACACAATTGAACATAATAGCTACTGTGAAGTTGGTCATGTTAGATCAATTGACAAACTAGGCACTACTAGGCTGTCATATAGGTACATGGTTTCATCCACTTACTCTCTACATCTCCAGGTAAACTATCATTATTTCTGGATCATAAATATATTTTACGATATATACCAATTGGAGATTGTTATCTGTACTGTCCATAAATCGCACCCAAAATAATTCACGCTTTCTCATTTATATCTAAGGTTCATAAATGGCATCCGAACCTACAACATGGCACTTGACATGCACATTACACATTGAACCAATCCAACTTCGTACTCATTGAACCAATCCACTTCCAGTAATATTGTGTAAAAAGACGTGAGTCAATCCATCACCCACTTACAAATTTCGCCGACACAAATTCACGAAAGCTGAATTTCTTATAAATATGTATAGTTATTGTTTCATATCATGTTTCATACAATACATAAAAAACTTACATGATTTTAATTTATACCAATGATCCTTTAGAGTATCATAAACAATTGTGGATATTTTCACAAGCCTTGTCATTTCAGCAAATAAAACAACCGTTCATCTATCAACATTTCACTGAATGCACACAGCTCTTATCATTCAGATAAGATAAGCGCTCTCATGGTATCAATGTGACATGATTTGTCTACTTTGTTTCTAGCACTTAACCACGAAATAATTATATTAAAGTTTACTTACTCCTTACGAAATTATATAAAACCTGCATAGGAAAAATATAAATATAATGTTGTTTCAGCTAAGGCAGCCATATCTGTAGAGACTAAGAGCAAATTACTCAGAATATATTATTGTGCACAAGACATAATATGGTACACAAGTGCACTGTGCCTTCCATCATTTGTTTATTTCAATGGGACAGCAATCTGACATGAAATCAAGTGCAGCACCACTGGCTATGTGTAAAACCACAAACATCCTGATTTCAGAGTGTTATTAGAAATTGTAAATCTCAATAACACTTTTGTCCTATTGTGCCTGCAGTGTATAACTATCAGATGTTCTGCACTAAAATACTTGGGCTTGGACGGTTCTTTTCAAAAATCTTACATTTGAACAAGCATAGACTCATTGCATGTATCATATAGCAATTTTATTTCAATTCATAGACTTTAGATTCAACCCGGTTCATCTTTTTTACAGCTATAGGAAAAGGAGGGGCTTGGTGTGCCCATTCTCTCGCTACACAAAACACAACAGGACAAGTCTTTGCTTCAAAAGAAACTGTTGACACGAATACAGTAGCATTACCATTGGTGCTAGGTACATCCAGAAAACTTAACATTCTTTATGCGGAGTCAAGGAACACATATAATGGACATTTTAATATTATTTACATAAAATTTCTTACGAAAATCAAATAAATATAGAATAGAAAAGTCGCATTGGTGAAATAATAATCAATTCAATTTTGTAAATTTTTGTCTTTTCATATTTTCCACTAACTGATTCCAGGTCTGAGTACAATGAATAGTCTAGCAGGCAATACATATTTACAAGTAATTCCAGAGCTCAAAAATATTAATGTACTCACCTTTAAGACATTCATATTAGATTGATACAGTAAATCAATTCCACTTTCAACTGTATTGAGCTAGATAGTTAATATCTATGGTTGTACTTGAGCAAGTATATTATTATAGATGTACAGTTGAAAAAATTATATAAGAAATGACTTATGTGAAGTTTATACGGGTATGTGCTACTAAAGCCTCTACAGCCATGCAAACATATGCAATTTTCAAGCGGTATATTTAATGGGGTCGAGGATTTCAAAGTTGTTAGATGTAGGTTAATACTTAGTATGAAAATGAGTCATACATTTACGTTTTTAAACATTAAAAGGGACTGACTAGGAGTGAATATATGCTATTCGGGATATTTATGCACAAATAAAGATAGGAAATGAAACAAAACGTTAAATGCAGAACTAATGTATTGTTAACAACAAAAGCTTATAAGTGCTCGACGTCTACTGTGCATTGAATAAACATATTTATTCCATTACTTGTTACATTTGAGCCGTAATTGTTGATGCTGGAATTTGCAAAATCGTCACTAAATCTTTTGTATCCATCAGTCGGCGAAGACGGGCTCCTTAACGAAGCCATTTCCAAATACTGATTTTTAATTTTTATTTTTTTTACACAAATTGAAGATGACGTAGTGTAGACATTGACAAATGTCAATGATGCAGTCAACAAAAGGCAGTCTATGGTTTATCAACAAAATGAAATTTGGAAATATTCATGTATTTTAGACATTTTCTTTAACATAGCCACGACATTAAATAAACCAGTTATTTATTATTCCTTCATTTTCTTTTTTATTTTTCAATTTATTTATTCAGTATTCAAACCAAAAGCGTAACAATTAATACAACAATTTATAGCAACAATAAATAATAAGGCCAATAATAGGTTTTTCTAAGTAAAAAATGTTAATAGTATGGTATTGCTTTGGACTTGCAGTAACGAATAAAAACTTACAATTTAAAAAAACTGTTAAAAAGTAAAGTGAAATGTTTTATAGTAAAATGATAAGCAGAATATAACGAAACTCTGTATCCTCCTTATGATTTAGATCTTAAAAAGTTTTTTTTTTTAGATTAGCTTTAGATTGTACAAAAATATTTATATTATCAAATTTCTTATGTATTGCATAGTAATTGGTTGTGCACTTGGGCACATGGAACCGAGATGTGTGGCGGATACGACGCCTCGGCGCACAATATGACAGTGCACTAACGAGCTCAGGACAGTGTAGTTTACCGTGTACGATTTCATAAAAGTAGCACATACTTAGAATATTGCGGCGTTCCTCAAGAGTTAAAAGGTTATTTAGATATTAGGCTTCGAAGTAGGACATTGAAGGTTGTCAGCTTCGGTACCTGTACTTTTATCATATGCTTCACAATTTTTATTGCACCCGTTCTAAGGATATTATATTGTGGTGACCACATAGGGCTTGCGTATTCGAGGACGCTGTGAACATGTGTAAAGTATGCGACCTTAATTGCGTGCAAGTCAATGAAAGGCCTGCATACCCGCATAACAAAATCAAGATTTTTTAATGCCTTTTGAGAGATTGTATAATTGTGGACAGAAAAAGTCATTTTACTGTCGAAATGCACACCCAGATCCCTTACGTTTTTAGTACGTTCGATTACGTTACCATTAAAGTTATAGGAAAAGATGATGGGCTTTAACTTGCGCATGAATGTGATGCATTGACATTTCCATATATTAACACTTATTCTATTGCGATTATAATACTCATAAAGTGAATTTAAGTCTGATTGAAACGATGACAGTCTTCGATTGTTTTTATTTTACGATAAAGTTTCGTCTGTATACATGAGGTATTCTGAGTAGTTTATAGAGCTTGGTATGTCAAATAGGTAGGAGTCGTACAGGAGTGGTCCCAAATGCGAGCCCTGTGGAACTCCTGTAGGTATTTTTATATAGTTAGCTTTAAATCCACCTATAACTACAGACTGTGAACGATTTCTTCAATAAGAATAAATCCACCTTAGTAAGTCACCATGAATTCCTAACTGCTGAAGCTTATGTGACCTACGCGGTCAAAAGCATTTTCGTAATCCGTGTAAATTGCATCCACCTGGCCGCCTTTCTCTATATTTCTTAGCACAAAATCCGAAAAACATGATAGATTAGTTATTGTTGAGCGATTTTTAAGAAATCTTTTAAGAAATCCATGCTGAGTATTCGGAATACCTTTATCGATAATAGAATAGGTAGCATCGTAAACACACCTTTCAAGCTTTTTTCCCAGTGTGTTCAATATAGATATGCCTCTGTCATTTTCGATTTTTATTTTAGAACTCTTTTAGTATATTGGTATTATTGAGCCCTTTTCCATAAAGAAGGAAATACACCTTCTTTGAGGGACATTTCAAAAATTGAAGTGACTGGGGCTGATAATTGTCTTGTACATTTTTGTCAGTAAAGTGGAGGTATACCGTCGCTGCCGGCGCCTTTATTAATGTCGAGTCCTTTTAAAGGTGTTTCTATGTTTGACATATAGGATTTTGGATTACACATAGGATTGATAGTTTGACATATAGGATTTTGGACCACAACGATATAGGATTTTGTTTCATCGAGATTTGTGTTTTATACTTGTTTTTGCATGTGATATAGCTTGCAAAATTCATTGTAATCACTGTCATTTTTTAATTTTTTCCAACGTTTGCGGGCTTTTGATTTTCTTTAATTATTTTAGATGAGTACCATTTCGGATAATTACGATTGTTAACTTGTCGATTTGACGTTAGTATGTACTTCTGAATAGCTTCGTTTGTGTATGAGTAAACACTGTCAACTATTTCTTCAGGTAAACATTTTGCCCATTCAAATCACCGAAATACCTATCTAATTTATCATAGTCGCATATTCTAAAGTTAAATCTTGGTACAGTCGACTCGATGAGAGGCATAACAGACAGACCCGGAATATTAAGCGTAAAAGGTGGGTGAACTTTATCTATATTCGAGAGAGTATGAAAATATTCTTCAATTTCCAATGACAGATTACAAAAGGCTAAGTCTAACGTAATTTCCACATAGTTCTTTAGTATATTATATTGATTTTTCCCTAAAAAGGATAAATTTTCAACAAATCTAGTGCTAGAATTTTGTACCTCTGTAGTGCTGATTTTTCCGTACCGTAACTATTCCATTCTATACATGGAAGATTAAAATCACCCACAAACAGATTTCTGTTTATTATGTGTGTATAAATTACTAAAATGTTTAATTATTTTACATAAATTATCTAGATTCGAAGCTAAATTGGTAGAATCGGGCGGTAGATAAAATGCAGCGGGCATTCGGGCAAATCGGGCAGCAAATAAATTTAAATCAGTGGCAGAAGAAAGTGCACGCGCGGGTCTTGTTATTAATAACATTTCAACACAACAACGGTCGTCAAGAAATACTCGTACCGCTCCTAGTGTACGACGCACCAGCACCATTACTCCACTACCAGTCTTTTTACCAGTAAGCGTATGATTCCTATCCTGTCTAAATACGTCGTATCTATCGTCCGCTATTTCATGGTCAAAGAAATTGTCACACAACCATATCTCTGTTATTATGACTATATCCAAATTATTGCATAACGAACTCACAGAAGTTAACAACGAAAGTTAGTACATTTTGTCCTTAATCAACGAACATTTTGATAGTAAATATTCAGATTTTTATTAGCCATTGAAATAATTATAAAAGCAAAAATACTTTCATATGAACATTATGGCACAGTTCACCAACTCAATATATCTTGAATGTACACAAAACATTTCATTAAACAAAAAATAAAATACAATTATATGATAAAAATTACTACGGGTAGATGGATAATTATTGTAGCGTTCAATTTGTAAAGGAGAAGGTTGGTTTAAATTACGACTAGTAATGACGCATACACTAATAACTGGTGCATGCCATAAATTTACACAGACCCGTATACCACGAAAATTAAAAACTATTTTAATATACACATAACTCAAAAAAGAAAAATCTGTTTTTTACATTGTTCCATAAAAACTGTCACGGTGAGAAATAGGTGGTTCCAGCTTCGTCAGTATCGGATCCGTATTTCTTGTTAGGTGATCGTAACATTTTGTAGATGTTGTGTGTATCTTTTAATTTTGCATATACTATTTTCAGTTGTGAATTCAATGTTTAAAATTTACCTGAGTGGTTACGGGAATTGGTTCTTATGCAAATGTTTGAGTAGTAATGAGTGAGTAGTTTGTATCCTGTACACAAAATTAACAAGAAATAGAATACGGTTAACACGCCCGTCCGAAAGCAATCCTTGAATAAAACTCTTATGTGAACTTCATATGTGAACTAATGATAGAGATAATATCTTAGATCATTTTAATCTAAGATATTATGTACTACTAAGATAATATAAATAGAAAGGAGAAACTGGCCTAAAACGCGACCGTCGAAAGAGACAACAAATGTGGCTCTCTCTCTATCTCTCTTTTAACATACATTTTCTTCAGAAGTAATACAAAAATAAAAGTGCATTTTAAAATTTTTTTGTGGTAAAACTTTCTTGAGCGGTGTGAGGCCGGGAAAAGTAATAAGAGTTTGGATTGGCAGACGTATCGTGCTGCCGTGTAAGCTACGTACAGCATTGCAAAATAGTTTTCACATCTATCAGCAGTCCCCTTTTATATAGCATAAGGGGCAAACGTTGCTTGCTTCGTGTCATGTGATAAAAAGTCATTACAAATGCCCACAGAAATTCGCAACATAAAAAGTCTCGCAGATCCGTTGCCGGCTTTTATTGAGTGAATAAGCTACCTTCTTATAGATCACTAAGTCGTATCGATCTGGAAATACCTAGAGGGGCAGCCAATTCCATAATTCATTCCCTGTAAGTGTATGTTGCCTATTTTTTTTCAATTTTATATAATGTTATTCTTGATAATTTACCTTCAAATTAAGAATGTACAGAAAACGACAACCAAAAATCATAATTAACCTTTTTCACCGACCGGTCCATACATATTTTTTTAATTTGTAGATACAACAAAATAATAAAACAAAGAGAAGTAGTTTACTTTTTACTTTAAAATTCACTTATTTTTATAAGTTTTTCTTTTTCTGCTAAGTAATTACTGCAGCTTTTCAATGTGAGCCTGTGACCGATTTTTATATGCTGTTACCATCCTTTTAATCACTGGATAAAAATCATAATATTTGTAAATCGTATCGTACTATGCTAGTACAATAATATTTAAGATAATTTGATTTGTTAACCCCCTGAGGATCATATATAAAGTCGGCAATACTTGGTTGGTCCAGCTAAGGCCAACGCAAGCACATGCAAACTAATACATGGAAAGTGTCACTGTCTAGACTTTCGGCAAGTTTATTGAAAACCTACCACAATGACCAATAAAGACGAGTTTTAAAAAAAAGTGCGTGTGCATTGAAACAAAATATTTTTATATCTTACGACGATGGACGCCAATTGCGTAACGGCGCGAGGTGGAACGTGTGGATAGTATTGACCGATTGCGCGCGAGTTTCTTTGATTTGTGCTGAAAAAGTGACAGCGTTCCGAAGTGCGACAAGTCGTCGCGAGCATTACCAAACTACCACAGGTGACTCCAAATTTACTCTACTCACTTTGACGCTTGACTTTACTCGGTCAACTAGGCGAGCGACATCGAGCGATGATGCTATCGTAAACATAGTCTATATGTTGTTATCGTCATTCACTCGACGACGTACGGCCAACATTATTGTAGGTTTTGCATACATAAAATTTTTAAAATCTTGTTATGAAGTGAAAGTTATAAAATGTGTTTAATACATATTATATCACCTAAATTATTACTCATAGGTTATTCATTATATGTTATACTCTCGAGAATATATGCAATTGATATTTATTATTAATTAAATTAAATTAGTCATTAATTTGAATTAATAATAAACCGCGATTTAAAGCTTTTTTCTACTAAACAGCCCCACTTTAGTTACCAGTAGGTAAGTGCAAAGGTCCGTTCAGCAGAAGACCGCGTCCAGCTGATGATATACATATTAAATTTAAAAAAAATCAAATCAATGTTGTCATGTTAGAAATAAAAGGAAAGCTTTCATAGATAAGAAATATGTCAATTGACATTTGTCTTAAACTGTCATTGTCGCACCTGTCAAATTCTTTTTCTTGATCCCGGTTGTAGTGTGAGTTGGTTTTGTTTTTGATCAAAATAAATCCAATTTAATATCAATTATTTAAATATATTTTTATACGTTTACATGTGAATATAATTCCTATACATACAACGTATTAATTTAGTGATTTATTTACGGTAAATGCGAAATAATAATACGACTTTTTACAATCAAAATTTTGACGTGCAAATTGTTAATGTTAGATTAGTTTCAAACATTGTGTATAATTATACATATCGATATACTTCTCGATATACTATGAGCGAAGATATATTCTTTAATATTGTGCTAGAGTCGTGACTGTTCCAAAACAGTTATCATCAATTTTATATATAACCTGCGGTCAGGTGGTGAAATTGTTGAGGTTGTAATTTTGTTTGTAGATGGCTCCACCACAGCCCAAGGCGGCGGCTAAGGCCTCCGCAGCCCCAGCTGGAGGAGTCCAGAAGGCGAAGGTTGGCAAACCGAGGAATTACGATTTAGGCAATGGAGTTCTTCGTTTCTCCAAAACCAAGATGTTCCACAAGAAGGTAATCATATTGTTAATAGCTAGTTCTTGCTTTTCCTATTTGTTATCATGTTTGTATGTTAGATGTTTAGAAATAATTTTAAAAATTCTGTGCATCTTCCAATATCTGAAAAGAAGCCATGATACTGAAGTTGTTTCCTTTTAAAGCTACATTCCATGTTAGATGTTGTGCAACATAGTTTGTTATTAGACATCTTAATGTTCACGAATATCTAAATTTTTTTTCAAATGTTATTTTCTTTTTGTATCTATACACAATTGTATTTGTTTTCATTGCACATATGACTGGCAAGAAAATATCACATGTACATTGTAATAAAATGTTAACCTGTCTTTCGTTTTTCTAGGCCAAGTACAAGTTTGTTGGCAAGAAGCACCCCAAGGCACCCAAAGCTAAGAAGCCAACACATGTTGTCAAGTCTATTGGTGGTGAAAAGAACGGAGGTACCCGTTCAGTGCTCATTCGTCGCAGGAAATCCTTCTTCCCTACTCAAGACAAGTCAGTATATCCCTTAAAAATATTGCAGTGCTGTAAAGCAACAAAGGAGTTATGGATTGAATATCATGTCCTCATAAGAAAGCCAATATGTTTGTAGGATGTAGTGCCGAGCCTGTATTGCAGATGAATGGTGGCATGACCTCTAGCTCAGGCCCTCCTTGTATAAAAGCCTGAAATGTGTACTGTCATTATCTCCAGTCTTTACTGAGGCCTTTTCCAATGTTCTGTTGATAGAAAATTCCTTAAGATAATTTGTAAGCTAAAAATCAATGTTTGACAACAAATTATTGCTTGACATGCATTGGTTCCAGTACTTATACTATAAACTTATATCCAAATTACTATAATTTGCAATATTTGTTATAGGATCCGCACTCGTCCTCACCACAAGACCTTTAGCAAACATGTAAGGAGGACACGACCCAACCTCACACCGGGTACAGTCCTCATATTACTGGCTGGCAGACACGCTGGCAAGCGTGTCATCCTTGTTGGAGTCCTCCCCAGTGGGCTGCTCCTGGTTACCGGACCATTTGCAGTAAGTACACTTTTATAACGTGCCAACAATCAAATAAGAGCAGCCAAGCAATGCAGTTCCTCTTGTTTTCATAGAGCTAGCCTTACAGACTACTGCATATGTTATGATTCTGTAGAAATGTTGGGATAAAAAGTTGAAATATAGTTTATTTGTTGCTCTCACACATATAAAGAGACGTAAAAAATTGTATGAATTAGACATGTTTATTGTTATGACTATTTAATGGATTTTATTGTGTTTCTAAGATTTATTCATGGAATGAGACAGAATCACCGTAATAAACGAATGTATTGAATATATCTCAGGTATAAATAGATCTTATCTATTATTTATTTATACCTGAAATATATTTTCAATTTTATTACAGGATAGCAAAAGGATTTTGATGCATACATTACAGTGATTCTGTCTCATTCCACAAGTAAATCTTAAGAAACAATAAAATTTATTAAATAGTCATAATAATGAAAAACATTTGTGTAAATATACGAAAACAGTCAGGTTTAGAAGATTTTTTAACATAAACACAATGCGATTAGAATAAGCTTGTCTGGCTACAAGCAATGTGTCACAAGTTAGCAGTTTCGTATTTGGTGTTAGTACTTGTTCTTTAATTGGTCTGTGTGTTAGTGTTGGACAGCTGTTGTGTAGTTCACAGCAACTACTAATGGCAGCTGTAATTCCAATTTTATCTACTGAAAGGTAAGTTGGGTCACACTGTAAAGGAAATATAGATACCATATTTGTCATAAAAATAAGTTGTTCTTTAGGTGGAGTCTAGCTATTATATATTTTTTACTGAAATATTAGGCCCCTTAAAATTGAACACAACTAAAAATTATATTAAAATAATGACTGATTTGAATATAGGGAGGACAAACAAGCAATCAAAGCTTTTGACGACTATCAACTCTACATTTGGATTACTGCATTACTGATGGCCTGCTCACAAACTGCATGAAACTTGACAGTATTGCTGTTGCTGCTACATGACATTGTAGTGTCATGTGAGTGAGAGGTACCTCGCCAGTCATGCCTACTCAATTTGGCTGCAATACACTTACCACTTATTGGATTTTTAAAACAACAAATGTGGTATTCAATTTGTTACAGTTCAACTCCTGCCCACTTAGACGCATTCCCCAAAGATACGTCATTGGCACCAGCACCAAGGTAGACCTTGGAGACTTCAAACTACCTGCACACCTCGATGATGCTTACTTCAAGAAGAATAAGAAGAGCACCAAGCGCAGTGTCAAACGCAAGGAAGGAGAAGATATCTTTGCTACCAAGAAAGAGGTAAATAAAATTATATCAACATACTTAAGATTCTAATGCTTGTCTTTCTAAAAGCTAAGAGAAGTAAGTGAGTATGTTTGTATAGTGAAGGCATATGAGAGGAGGCCCATCACAAGGAGAGTAGTGAACGTAAAGGGATATATCAGTAGGATAGGTGGATAGATGGTGTGAAGGAGGACTTGAGCAAGAAAAGGGTGTCTGAGCTGATGAATGATACTGAGTAGAGGAAAACATGCTGGGCCGAGCCGACATCAGGTGTGTTCTCTATTATTTTACAAATACAATTATGTCTTCCTTTATACAAAATACATTATCAAATGTGTATAATTTTTATGACCATCTTCAGATACAAGAATAGTGAAATTATGGGTTGCTAGTATGAATGACATAGCTGATAAATACCCACCCTTGGCATGTAAATATTCTGGCCACTGTATTTTGTTTATGTTTTTAGTCTTAACCAACTCAACTGTTACATTTCAGAAATACGTTCCATCTGAGCAACGCAAGGCTGACCAGAAGTTGGTAGATGATGCTGTAGTCAAGGCCATTGGGAAACGCACAGACAAGAAGGTGCTGAGAGGATACCTCAAGGCTGCTTTCGGTCTGCGCTCCAGCCAGCACGCTCACAGACTACGATTCTAGTTAAGATATAAACATCAATAAAAAAACTCTGACAAAATTGTTATTTTATTTAAATATTGGAGTCCAAATAGACTACTTAATATTGAAATTAAAATATTAACTGCAGAAATAGCCTAATATTTTACAGATCCGCACAGCGACCATAGGCAGTCATTGTCCATCAAATCAATAAGAATCCCATGACAGCTAGTCATGGGATTCATAAGTAAAAATAAGTTTTGCTAAATTTAATATTCGTACCATATTTTCTTTTGATGTATCATGAAACACTGATGAGACTGAAATCGATCCTTATACTTATGATTTTTTCATATTAATGCATATTCCACGTTATCACTGATTTAATGAATTTTAAGCAAAGATAATAATATCTGTGCTCTAACATTGCTCGAGTCCAAGAAGAAAATTGATGCTACAGCAGAATGCAAGGCAAGGTGTGAAAGGGCGAACGGGTGTGTGCTTCTGGTTTCAAGTCTAGTAGTGGCATCTGTACTGAAGAGCAACATGTATTGGCTCGGCCAAGAGCTCTATGACCAACCTGGAGAGGATTTGGAAAAACTGCCGTATAATGAAGATTTTGTCTGTAATACGATGAGGTCCGACAAAGAAGTGGAATAATATCTAAAATATAGGTTCATTCCACAGTAGCGCAGATTTTCTGCTGTATTCAATAGAACTTTAATGGTTCCATAACGAAAATGTATGGACTGGATATATCGTAAAAAATTTGGTATCGGACTTGTCAGGAGTGGTCTTGGTTTTATGGTGGATCGGCTATCAGACTGGTGAACGTCATTACCTTTGTTATAATGCGTAGTAAATGTGAAAATAACATTCTATCATCCGTATGAAGATTGTTTATGCTTGTATTTATTCACAAATAGGTAATCGAATTTTTAAACAATACACGTAACGTGTATTATTTAAAAATTTGTGGTCCTAGTTCAACGTTAACTAATTATGCACATGGATACTGGAAATTGAAATACAATTTAGATAGTTAGATTTCGTTGTACAATAAAGTTCTATTATACCAGGAATAAGTAAAACAATACTATAATATATTTTTATTTTAGTAATCTCATTTGTACTTGAGATAGTTTGGCCTGGCGCGCGCTGACGGCACGGGGCGCACCCGCGGCCCTACGCGCTCACGCCACTCCGCCTCCAAGCGCACGTATACACCGCCTAGCATACAAATACAAGGAAAATTGGTCCAAATTGAAAATAAATACACATAGCGCGGCCGTTTCACCTGTAGCGCCGCTGTAGGTACGTACCGGGCGGAGCAGGTGGTGGCGCACGTGCGTGTCTGCGAGCCAGCGCGTGGCGCATGCGCGCGGCCGCTCGTTCCTCGTAGCGCCGCTGGGCGTCCTGGTTACTGCGCGCGGACGCCGCGCCGGCCCACACGCGCGTACCGCCGGTGCCGCGCACACGACGCGACCTGCAACCAACATTATGTACACGAACGGTACAGGTGAATTGACGGTCAAGGTAAACGTTTGAAGACGTAATGATATCGTATCGGATGAAAACGAGGCACGTCGGTAAAGGAAGTGTGTGGTGTGTGAATGTACTTGTCTTGCATGTATAGATCTCGTATCGTTTGGAAGGGTCGTGCAGAGACTAGGACTACATTGACTGTTGTACGTGTACTGACGCAGGCGCGGCGGCCGGCGGCTGCGGCGCCCTGACGCGAGGTCTGGCCGCGTCCTCTTCACTCTGCGCGCTGTCCGAGCTCTGTTCGCTGTCGTCGCTCGAGTTGTCGGTGTCGGCACATGGTACTACCTCTCCTCCTGGCTTTGCATCGAGAAACATTCGTTAAAGGTACCTAATAATTGCGAAAACAAATAATTAGGTAGATGGGTAGGTACAACTATCAGATCCATTGGGGGACAAGTGATCTCATTGAGAGTCAAAATTATAAGCTTTACAACAAATCTAGTTTTCATATTTAAATGAATTTTGGAAAATTCACGAACAGATAAGATTGATTACAGTTAAATTGACTCGTCTTACAAATCTACATTTATTTCTCAATTTGATAGACATATTTACAGGTGATATTTAATGCTTAGATTTCTTTTTATAAAGTCGGTTAAAAAGAGCCTCGGTGCTGCTACATTGGCCACGTCCAGTCTTGAATGTACTCCACTGAGTGAGCACTGGAAAAGAATCTTGAGTGAATATTTAAATTACCTTAGGTTCGCCTATTGTCCCTCTCACTGCAGGTTATTTTGCCGGTCACAAATGGACCCGTATATCCCCTTACCTTCTTTCTTATACTCTCCGGCTTCACAGGGAGTTTGGGCTTGAGCTCGAGCCGTTCCGGTGAGTGACAAGTGCTGGTGGAGCAGTTGGCGGCCAGCGACTGGGCCGAGTTACGAACCGCACCTAAAGCGGGCGAGCCGGGCCGCGCGTTCGCTGTGTGTATGTACATGTGCGATGTGTAGGTATTTCACAAAGTGGCTCAACGTAAAATTGGCAAAACAGCTCAATCCTACAGAGGACCAGCCATAGATTCTCGGTACAAACTAGAATAAGATAAGGTCGGTAATACTTGTAGGTGGCTCTTCACTATTCCCTGCACGGAAGTGTGACGCGGACATAGCTCGGACACGGTGAAGAGCTAAGTGGAATTATTTAACCTGCAGTAGAATTTTTAAGCCAATAAAGCAAGAAAACTAAATTTTAATTTTGAATAGAAAACTAAGGTTTTCACTAGGTTTTAGAAGCATTCATCAGGTTTTGAGCTTCTGCAATATTAAGATGTTCACTGACTGACATAGCTTTGCGTGACAGAAGCGGCCCCCTCTCCCATTGTCGCACGATGTGCCCGTAGTCTCACTTGGCCTTAGATCTTCAGAGAAAGCTAGGAAAGCTTTCCTAAGCAAAAAATATTCTAGATCATTGTAAACCAAACGACGAAGCGCGATGACAATTGTCAAAAATCGATTAGATACGATATCGTAGCGTCCGTTTGATCAATGTAAACGTCGTGCACTGCGCTGAATTACGGCCGCTTTATGACTGCAGTCTGCACCGATTTATGGGGAAAACAAAGCTTTTGCTCCTCTTAAAGGCACCATTACATTTAAAAGAACAGATTAGATCGATTTTGCAGTTGGTATAGATAGGTTCATACCACGCCACTGAGTGGTGAGACTTTAATAGAATTCGTGATTCGTAAGACAAGTCTTACGGTTGAACTTGTTGTTGCTAGTGAATAGCCGGCCCAGGAGGCCCAGGGTCTGTCGCGGAGGCGCCAGCTGAATGCCTTCCCACCAGAATACCTCCTTGCAATGGAGGCGACCGCTAGCATCGTCTGCTGAGTCTGAAAGTAACAATAGTAATCCTGGTAAGGCATTTGCCTCCACGCACGGGCAATGGTTTTGATGGATTGGTAATTACGCCACAAACTAATTCTTGGGAAGAGGCAGTGCCATGCTACCTAGGAGGAGGTAGCGCCATGCTGCAACGTAATTCCATTGCAGCGTAATTGGGCCGGCACGACC
This sequence comes from Eumaeus atala, assembly GCA_017140195.1. NCBI lineage: Eukaryota > Metazoa > Arthropoda > Insecta > Lepidoptera > Lycaenidae > Eumaeus > Eumaeus atala. The sequence goes on along the minus strand of JAFELO010000416.1, from coordinate 406,970 downwards.
GGGAGGTACATCTCGCTCATATAATACCGCCGTAAAGTGACATCGTCAGTGCCGCGCTTCGTGCGGTTTGTGAGTAGCCGGTGACCCATTGGAAGAGGGGGTAAAGGAGGGCAACGCGTCGGCATAGTAATTATGTGGATGAACATGGGCGTCGGTAGTCGTAAAAAGGCTCCGATTACTCGTTTGCCCCCTATTCTATATGTGCCGGTCCAACTCGGCTGTAGCAATTCCACTACTTCCTTACAGTTCCGTTTCCCCGTTATTATGTAAAAAAAATTGAAATGTGGCTTACCCCGAGCCACGATCTTGGTGAGACGGTCCGGGAACATGAGCGTGGGCGGCCGCATGGCCACCAGCTCTCTGAACCTCGTAGCCAGGGAGAGCACGCCAGCCTCGCCGCAGCTGCGCTCCCATGGCATGTGCGAGCGAAATTTACAACCCTGGTGATGGTGGTGAAAAGAGTCAGTAAACGGTAAGACAGAGTTCAACCATTGCTCCAAATAAGTGTTTAGTTACATATATACGATATAAATTAATTTCTTTTTGGTTGTGCGCAGTAGATAATGGTTGTTAGGCTCCTACCAGGAGCTGTCCCTAATCTATAATATATAAGAAAGACGTTCACTTGTCGCAGAAACTGGACTGGACAAGAGACGTTAACACCACACACCGCACGAGACCGGCTCACTACACAACTTGTGCGCCCGTTCATCATACAGCTGCAGTCGGGGCAGCTTTAAATATGCGGCATCCAAGTGTTGGAATAACCTCCCTCCTCCATTTCGTGACCTTTCTTCAAAACAATCATTCAAACGCCCCTATAAAAAACATTTATTTTATATATTATTGCATTATTTATTATTATTATTATCATTGTTATTACTATCTTATACTGTGTGATATATAAAAATATTTGTTTATCTATGTATGTTATTTATTGAGTATGTACTTGTGTATTGTGCATTACGCACCCAGCTAATAATATCATGTATAATGGTATATTACATTCCCGGAAATCATATATAAGAAAAAAACCAAACCATCCACCGAGTGCGTCACAGCTGTCGAGCATCATATAAAACACGTTATAAAAATACGTTCTATTTCATACGTGCAATAATAAAAAAAGGAAAGGAACACAAAAAGTGTAACTCAATATTTAAAATTCATTTTAGTATACAGGTAGCAATTTACAAAGTGCCTTGATTATGAATAACATGCACGCTTTGCTTTTCTTTAACGTCACACATTTAAAAACACTTAATTGGACTGCCAAGACGTATCTAACGAAATCTCAAATATGTAACTTCTCATGGGTTTGGAAGATACCAGGCAAAATAAAATCACATGGAATGTATACGTGAGAAACTTCTCGAGGTATACTTAGCATTCCTGCAGTCGAGTAAAAAAGGTAATCGTACCGTGTTCCTCGTGACAGTCTCGAAGCGGTAGGCGCGCTCGCCACAGCACGCGTGCCGGCCGGTCGCCAGTGCTGCCCCCTCCGGCAACATCACCGCGCCCCCTTCATGGTACGAGCACCACTCCATCTGTAATAATAATAATACAAATACCTGCTATTTTTTTGGAACATAGTGCCACAAGTGGCTCGAAAGAGGGCACTGATTCACATGATACCACCATATAATGGCAACTATTAAGTAGTGTTGGATAAGAGTTATTGATAGATAGTTGAGGTGCTGTTGATCGGGTAACCTCCCCGTGGTGCACTCTGCAACGGAGTGCAACGGAGGCTGGTTGAACCTTCTTCTTTCCCGTTGTGACAGAGGGAGGTTCAAGTAGTCAACGGCCAATAACCTGACCCCCAACCCGACCCTTGCCGCCATCGAGCGGCCGTGGGTCCCCGAGAGGGGGAATACCACCCTACCATGCGGTGGAAAGCTGCATCGGGAGCAAGTCAACCGTTCGCGCCTGTATAACCGACGACACACGCACGATAATAACGCAACGATAAAATAGAAAAGAAAAGAGCCTAATAATTTGTCACTTACCTCGCTATCAGCGACAGAGCTGGCGATGGACCAAAATCTTCCCCCCCCCTCCCCCCAAAAGTGAACCCAAAGTACGGCTAGCATTTCTCCATGCTCGATAAAAGAGGAGTTGGAAGAATTTGCGACAAACATCTCAAGGATGGTGGATGGCCGCCTGGCGGTCCTGGAGTCCCGACTCTCACAGCTAGCTAACCCCCGCTCTAATCTATTATCAGAAATATTGCCTAAGGAAGTGGGCTCCAGAGTGGTATCTTTAGCTGCCAGAAACAAGGAACCTGAATCAGAGAATTCTAAAAAATCTGGAGTGACAACTCATTTAAAGACCATCGTCTCTGAAGTCCGCCCGACAGCACGGCCTGCCAAAATACGGGGTGGTCCTAAGGCCAACAAGTACTGGGTGGACATGCTATGGTCCGCCCACCTCTAAAAAGTGATATGGAAGAAACAGAAACTGGAGCCGAGTGTCTTATGGAGGAAGAGACCACTAAGTCTATATCCGCAGTAAAGTGGGCTGAGATGGTCAAAAAGAAAGTGATGAAAAGGTTACCCAAGACGGTTGCGGCCATGCCAGCACCCACCCAACCTGCGCCCAAGAAGAATATAGCTAAACCAGCCAATAAATTTGTGCGCTCCCTAGCTCCACGTCCAAAGTAATCAAGCTACGATCAGAGGCTCAGGGAGCTACATATAGCTCGGCCCTTTTAAAGGCCGAGCGTGAAATACAAATTAAGGAGCTGAGCATCGGGACGCTCCGTATTCGTCAAACGACGACCGGAGCGAGTCCTATTGAGTTGCCTGGCTCCCAGAGTCATGAACAGGTTGTAAGCTGGTGGAGAGGTCTCGCAGACGTAGCCGAAATATAATGGCCTATAAAATGTGCTTAATGCAAATGGCCGGGTACAGGGCCTCCTTTGGAGGTCAGATCAAGAGGCCAAGGATATATTGCGGTGGTTTGGAAGGAAATAGCCATCATAGGTTTTTATTTCTCTCCCAATAGCAATCTTGAGTCTTTAGAACGACTCTTAGGAGTTCTGGGACAGCAAGTTGGACGTTGCTGGAGACCTCAACGCAAAGATGGGAATCAAGTTTCTATACCAAATAACGGTGGAGTGATGGGCACTGGCCTCAGGTCTCCCTCTTATTAACAGCTGTTGGCACCACATGTGTATACGCTGGGATGGAGGTTCTGTGGTAGATGTGACGTTTGCCACACCAGTCCTCGCATGCAAGGTGATTGATTGGAAAGTAGAAAAAGGGGTGGAGACACTCTCGGACCAACGTTATATTAGGTTCAGAGGATCTCCTACGCCATTCCTATAAATTCGCCTCGAAGATGGAGCCGTTTCCCGCGTTGGGCTCTTACCAAGCTCAACCGGGGGCTAGCTGATGAGGTTGTCATAATTAGCCGTTTGAGCTTACAGCCTTTTAATAATTTAGTAGGTAAATGAGGCTGCTGGTGTTTTTTGCATAGTCCTGCAGGCAATTTGCAGAGCGGCAATGCATTGGTCGGTGGATTTAGCGGACCTCCAAGTTGCTTGCAACAGGGCTCGTAGGGCATATACCCGAAGGAGGCGACGTCGTCCACATAACGTAGAAAGAGACCGCCAGCCCTACGAAATATATGTAGAAAAGTAGAAAACTCTGCAGTTCACAATTAGCTAGGCCAAAGAGTCAGCATGCCGTGAGATGGTTGAGAGTCTTGATCGTGATTCATGGGGGACACATCACAAAAGGGTGCGCGAAAAACTTCGCGCCAAGTCTGGTTATCAAGAAGTTTATATGTTTCTGTCCGCCGACGTGGGCTTGAGGCATTTTCGGATAGGTGGGTGGAAGATTTGGCACAGCCTCGATATGGCGTACGCACTGTTGCTGCACTCGGTTCCGTCTTTGAGAGTTGGATGCGCAGGAAACGGAAGCCTCTGACCTCCCGTTTAACATGTGCTCACCGGAGATGGCTGCTTCGGTGAGTACCTGTATAGAAGGGGTCTGAGGAAGCCTGGCCCTATTTCTGAATCTTGTGGCACTGCGGAGAATAAGGCCGCGCACATACATGAGGCAGCACGATCTCCGTCCGCCGCGGTTCTAGGAAGACCACCTGACCCCACTAAGCTACTATGTCATCGAGATGCATTTCCCCTGCGAAAAAAAGAGGTAACTAGTTCCTATAATGCTATGCGTATCGGTTGGGAATGATCAGTTTAGTAATTCTCTCATATATTTATGAGAGCAAAGTTACAACTACTTATACTGTCACGTTTCGTGTGGATTCTTAGTTTCTGGTGGTATTTGAGACGATGGGGAGAAGCAGAGCAACGCACCTTTATAATCTCAGGTCTGGCTGATGATTTTCTTTGCTTTGGAGGACGACGCATCCACATAGTCTCGCCAATTTCGTTATCGATAGTCACGAGGCTTCGATTCACTGTTCGGTGCGCCTGTGAAAGTTGTGAAGATACCTGGTAGACGGGGAAGAAGCTGTCACAGAGCTGACACTGCAGGAAGTGGCAGTCGGACCACAGGCGCCAGTACACGCGCCGCCACGACCGCAGCTCGCCGAACAGCCATGATATGTATTCGTTCAGACTCCACGACGAGTCCCTGGGGGACGGACCGCGTGGTATGTGATATTACCAGAGAGTATAATGACTTGAGGTGCCTACAGCCACGAGACGTACGTATTCGTTGAGATTTACGATGAGTTCGAATGGGACAGACGGAGTGCTTGACAAATTCCTAGGTCACAGATTAAGATGTTTCCACAGCTGTACTGTCGTTGATCAAGTCCTAAGACACGTGCAATAGCTAATATTGCTCTTTCCGGGGTTGTTACTGAGCAATAGTTATTTTAGGTCAAATAAGTTTACAGACATTTAATTTTATTATTCAAGTTGTCCTCTGAGTTTCGCCGGTTCTTTTCGGGCTAGGGCTGAACTAGTACTATATTTTATTGTTGAATAAAAAGTAAGAGTAATAATTAATTACTCAACGGGCGTACATACTTAGCGTGCGTAGAGACGACGTTACCGCGGCGGTCGATACGCATGTTGGCCGGCTGACAGGGCACCTTCTCTGCGATCTGCCGTCCAAGGAGCTTGTTGCATCTGGACGAAAGAAATAGTCTCTGGATAAAGTGAAAGTAGCAATATGTCTCTGCAACTCTCCAGCCCTCTTTATCCTACTAATATTAGGTACGAATTATGCGTTTGTAATCATGAATATTATAATTTTTTTACTGTATTCTCATGGACAGTTAAAGGAATTGAATGTAGGATATCCAAATCTGCATAGCCTCTGACTATGTAGCTTTGACTGGAAGTCTTGATACACAAAACTGTTAAAATATACAATACTTTGATAGTACACATATAAAATGAAACTTACTTGCTGCATTTGAAGAGTGTCGCTAGTGTTGCGTAGTGTCCTCTCAGCGTCTCCGGCACCGGCTCTCCGAGACAGAGGATCAACTTGCAGTACAGCCGGGACTGTATCTTATCTTTCCTATCTTTTATCGCCTCTAGTTCCGCGTTCGTATACATCGCTGCTAATCTAAATGATTCCGAAACATTACATTGTCAGGGTGGGCAAAAACTAGGAAGGTGTGAAGTATGGTTTACACTTGAATAAATAAATAAACTTTATATACTCTTCCACTGTTAATTTATTTTTCAATTTACATTTACGACGGGTTTCGACAAATCATCATCAGGTAAACAATAAGTCGGAAGTCGTAGAAAAAAGCAAAAAATATAGTTTAATTTAAAAGCTGTTAAAGAAACATTAGTAAATCCCAGTTGTATATCTCCCCTTTTACGTCGCACTTGAATTAAAAAGTTTGGAAACTTCATGGCTCTATTTAATACTCTTATTCCTGTCCTCATTGGCGTTGCTAAGCCCAGCTGAACATTATTGAACTTAATTCTTTCAAAAATTGTTAACGTCATTTTAACGACACAAAAAAGAACGTTGGGCGCATCTTCGCACATATCCAGATTATCTCACACGACGTCAATTCAATATAATTGATCTTAATAAGGACAACACAATACCTACATTTGAATTACAAATTATTTAATGAAGTCTCGTGCATCTTCATACCTGGAGAGTAGAGTATCGTTGAGGCAGGCGAGGTTGGCGGTCGTCTTCACGATGTCGTTCATGTGCGCGTGGCAGTAGATGAGACAGTCGTGCAGCAGTGGCTCCATCTGTATACAAGTAACACAAATACTCCTATACGGTACCATAAACTTCATTCTATTAAGGTCCTCAGTAAAATACTTAGATAAACCACGATAAAATTTAGTAAAGTACTTTAATTATAATGTGTAACATTCGCTCAAGAAATCGTCATCTATGGTAACTTACCGATATATGTAACGATGACATAGTTTGTCGACTTTCCATTCAAACAAAATGTATTCGCTTAGCGGTGGCTAATCGTCTAGCCATGAACATCGATCATGGGATCGACAGGTTCTACCTAACGGTACTCCACTCATGTAAATTCGTTTATCGATTTGAAAGATAGTTACGTTTTTTTATAGAATAGGAGGCAAACGAGTAATCGAATCCTTTTACACGACTACCGACGCCTGGATGTTTATCATCTACATAATTACTATGACGAGGCATTGCCCTCTTCCCCCCCCCCCAATGGGCCCACGACTACTCATAAAGTCCTTGCAGTCCGGCAATTAAGGAATTACTTTTCTTTGTAAGTAATCTAAAGAAATAAATTCTCTAACATTATATTGTACTCAGGTGTCATTCACAGCAACTGCCGGCAGATGGACGATTACGAACTTATTGCTTGCGAGTACTCCTCGCCTTTGGCCGGCTTTATCCTATTTAAGCACTTCTCTATTTAAGCACTTCTCTATTTACTTAACAATTTCCTTGAGATAGAAAAATCCCAACATTTATATTTTTTTAGACGATAGAACCTGCCTGTAAGAATGAAGCAGAAACCAAAATGGGCACCACGTTATGTGGATCAAGTAGAGGCCAGTCAGCTACAAGGATCGAGTCACGCTTCACCCAGCGCATCAGCCAATCGAAGATCTGTAAGATAACCGTAGTATTCGTATTAAATATACCGCAGGGATGTCGAAATCAGAGGGTAAAATAAAATAATATCACCATTACATGATGTTTCATTTCTTCGTGTTACGTTACCACCACACGCATACTTACGTGCACGCGTTTGACTTGGGGCTTTAGTTGCTGAATGCATGACGAGAGCGTTACAAAAATTGGTGTTGACGCCCACAGACGGATGTTTGTGATCATCCACTATCAAGTAGCCCTGTTTGTTTCCCTCTTAATCAATCTTAATAAAGAGAGCCGAGATGGCGTGCCCTCTCTCATAGCCAGTTTAATTCACATTCATTTACATAAAGAAATTTTACACTATCCGTGTAGTCTAAAGCGTGCACGTTTTTTGCGCGTTTCGTCATTCGTTTTGTTTCCTTCCATCCTGAAGTCCAAATAACTGGCACTACGCGTCGTTGACGGGTAATTTAAGTGTAAAAATCAAAATACAAGGGACAAAACAAAGGTTGTTCCACTATCGACCAAGAGGATGACGAACGCCAAGCGCTCATTGTAACGGGTCGTCAGTAAACTGATAAAGGCCGATGCTGATGATAAAGACATAAGTAGCGTATGAATAAATTACTTTAAAGTACCTGAATATCACAATGTACGGAAATGTCCATATCTTCTAGTCTCTGGCCCGTCGTGACGTCAGCGAAGTAGCCCATTTTAGTTATGAGCAACTTCTGTGGGCATCTGAAATCTTTTTTTAGCCCTTTGATTTCGTCACACACGTGTATTTCAACATCGCCACTGTAAAACAAATGCAAAAATAATTCCGATACCGGGAATCGAACCCGAGCCTCCTGGGTGAGAGCCAGGTATCCTAGCCACTAGACCATATCGGATACAATATAAAAGCTAAAATATAGTTTTATATGAGTAGTTGCAGAATAACATATTTCTTCTAATTTATTTAAGAATTTTATCTAATCTTTGTTTTTTTTTTTATATAACGTCGTAGTCTTTTCGTACAAAAATCGCCGTATAACATTTGGACTAGCCACTTTCAAGAGTTTTGATTTGTGGCGGGCTAACGGTTAGCCGGATTGTCATTGCAAGACGTTCTTCAGTATGGCGGCTGACGTTTAGCCTCCTTAAACCTCTTGACTTTAGCAGTGATAGTGATTGATACAAGTATAAAATTAGGCCTAGTGGTTTGATTGCAAGCAAATAAATTACCTAACCACAAAGTCTTTGTCAGGGAGCTACGCTCCCGCCTAACCCTTCGGACCTATTCGGGGTATAATAGATTTTTAATCCTCTGTATTCTACAATCGACGCCACTGTTGTGGACATGTCAACGCCGCGAGTGCTAAGGATAGGAACTAAAACGTCTCAAAAAGGCGTATAATGGATTCACTCTGATAATTTCAATAAAGCTTGCTTTATTGAATATCGTAAAACGCAAAACTCTTTCTGGCGCAGTTTCACTCAGCCTTATTCAGTGTGGCTAATCGTTGGCCCGCCACAAAATAAAACGGCATTGTTGAAAATGGCTAGCCGTAATGAAATACGGCGATTCACACAATCCGACTGGGACATATACATACTATTTTTTGTTGAGCGTGGAATAAATAGATACTTAGTTTCTGCAATCACAATATCATTAATATTTCCTTCAGTACATCGCTACTGTATGCTGAGTATGCTATAAACTTTTAATAATAACTTTTTGCTTTCGTCTACTGCATAACACAATTAATGAAAAGGGGCATCACTCTTGTTTCTGGTTTGCTTTCTCCAGTGCTGCTGCGACAGAAGATTTGCGTCTACCGAGCCGATCTCTTGACTCTCTCTCGTTGACAAAAGCTGAAAGATTAAAGTGGTTTGGAATGACAAACCATGTAAGTATCATTCAATGTTCTCTCTGGATCACGCTTGGACTAGTGTGTGGCCTTTTCTTTATTGTGTCAAAACGGCATATAAAGCCACAATCACCGGTCGGAGCTTGCCTCTAATTATACACCCGCGAT
>JAFELO010000416.1:359689-397711 GCA_017140195.1 Eumaeus atala | reverse complement strand
CGCGGTATCATGTGAGCGAGTCTCTCCGGTCGTGCGGCGATACCAATTCGGCTACAAGCCGGTATGGCTCTAAGTTCATCTTAAAAAATTTGTCCATCGTTCATTCTCCTAGCTTGTGATGGACATTGCCACTTCGACGCGCTTATGATCTTATATACTGATAACTTAACTACTGATTTTTGCAATATGGGAGTTTAATATTTATTTTAAATTAATTATATACCTCCAAAACTAGCAGGTTTCTTGACATCTGCCGATGTGATGGAAGATTTCTTTATTATAGGAGTATATACGCTTGTCGTCCTTGTAGGCTTTTTATAGCCTACAAGATATGGCAGAATGGAATCCAAAATGCCTTCATTAATGACCTAGAACATATAATAAACCAAGAATTATACTATCTCATGTTATCAGCGTCCCGCCTCTTGTAACTTGCGATACTAGTGGTCGAAGCTTGATAGTATATAGCCTATAGCTGTCCTCGACAAATGGACCTTCAAGCAGTAAAAGATTTTTTACAATAGGAACATTATCTACTAAGAATAGCGCGTTAAGCTGATAGATTATAAAAGAACTCACGAAACTTACATCGTTCAGTTTACAGTTGAGATTTGCTTCCGTCCATACTCCAAGCATCTCTACTTTTGTTTCAGGCGGTAAAGATACTCTCAACCCTTTAACAGAATAACACATTTAAAAGAAATATTGCTCCTGACTCAGAGCGGGGAACACACTCTTCTCTTTTCTGTGAATACGATCAGCCTCTACGAGACTGTGTAACTACGCAGCTTATAAAGCACGAGTGTCTGCGCACTTCCAATTGTCTCATTCTTCTATTCCGATGGCACGGCAATCAGCCACAACTAGAGAAAGGACACACGCAGTAGGTGTTACAAATATGAGAGCCCTAGGGATTACTGATTTCGTGACTCGGACTGTTTACTTTTAGAAAATTCGTAATTACACTTATCCGAGAACATACCCCAGTTAGTAAATCATCTTTTCACCCCTCACGATGACGAGCAATTGGATTTCCGAAAATGCACGAGTGATACCCGACGCCAACTGACAGTTGTAACCATACGTTTCGCAATTGCGTTGTCTTCTTGAAGATTCGAAAGTCGTACCGGTTCGGAAAGGCGACAGCTGATTTTGAAGGAGTGTGTGGATAGTGGTCTTTGAAATATGGACATGGTGATCTCTATCTAGATCCAATGAACAATTCCTCAGAACACAAAACACTCCGTAGAAGATGCATATCGAACGAGTGTTGAGCAAGCTCTGCCGATGTGCCGAAGAGTGGCTATAACGGTTTCCTACCATAGGAAGCAAACGAGTGGCCAAGTGTTCTTATGACTAGCTTAACTAACGTCCGACTAATCATGGAGCAATTCCCAAGGAGTTTTGGAGTAGGTATAATTTGTTAATGTAGCAATCTAGCCAGTGTTATTCACGGGGGAAGCCGGGGCAGATCGCTAGTATATAAAAAAGTTGTTTACTGTTACAATGGTCAAACTTGTCAAGCAATATATACTGGCCTTCTATTTCACTACAACTTAATCCTTTTGCGATCCGTACAACTTCATTCTTTTTCTTTTCGAGAACTGCTGAATCACTCAGGCTTGTCACAGGTTTTGGATCACTATAAGCAGTTTTATGTAAAAGATCTCTCTCTTGAGGTTCCAATACGTGGTTAATAACTGTTAATTTTGTTAACTCATCCCAATTAATTTTCGAACCATCACCTTCATCCCCCTCCAAGTGTTCGTACACTTGGTAAGCTGCTTTCATAAAATCAAAAAAATCTTTCACGGTTATTACTTCTGCTAACAAATTATTATTTACTAGAGAGTTAGGTTCGGACTTTGCTAGACTCTTTAACATAAACATTGAAGACGAATCTCCGTCTGGATTTGAATTTGCCATTTTCAAACTTATCTTTCGATGTTATTCGGGAATCGATTTAATAAGCACCGTGGCAACTGTGTTAAAACGATCATAAAATTAGGAGAACATTAAATAAGTTTGAAATGAAATATCGTAAATTTGTATTAATGTTGTTTTATTTATAAATTTGGAATAAAATAAACACAAAAAAATTGAAACTGCATCTATCATTTTGACATTATTTGTGTGTCAAAGTCAACTTTATCTTACTGCAGTTTTGTCTTATTATTTAAATTAAAACACATTATTAACACGTAAAGTATGACTAATAGATAAATGTTTAATAAATCTAATTTTATTTTTGTTTTTCCTTAGATCATTTAATACATTTATTAATCATTTTGCTTTGTTTATCAGTGTAAATAGTCTATGAAAGATGTGACGTATTATCAAAATACACAAAGACAAAAGAGAGACACAACACTATCGTTTGTGGAGATATATTTATTTGAGTCTATGGTCTAGTGATATGTCATATCAACATTTTTGCAATATTTTGTTGTCCATTAAAGTTATTTAGAATGTATCTAGCTGTATTTTATTATGGAAAGTTACCAAGCCGAACATGACAAGGAAGGATTGCTACCTGAAACGTTCTGGAGGACTCCACAACGAGCCGTGCCTGGCAGACCTTGTCAGAAGCTCCAACAAAACGAGGTTATGTCAGGGTCATCATATCAACAATTCCAGGCATCAGTGAACGATGCTTGGGATCTGGGTGACGACGATATCATATCGGGTATCGCAGAAACCAAAATATCCAAGGCCATATCACAGACTGCAGCTTTAAACGTAATAAATTCGCATCGAAATAGCACCAAAAACGTAAACAAAAATGACGTCAAATTGGAACGAGAGAATATAAAGCCGAAAGACGAAGTAATCGCGGTTAAGAAGAATGAAATTCGTAGAACCAGTGGCACTCCCGGCAGCAGCTCGGCTCCTCTACGTTTTTATCCTGGCCGTCCGCGCCCTGTTAAGTTGTCGGCACTCACATCACGCGAGGAAAGCAGTGAATCAAAGCTGGAGAGGTTCCAACAGGTCCTCGAGAACTCTGTGCTAGACCTTGACGAGCTAAAACAGCTCAGCTGGTCTGGTATTCCTACTAAGGTAACAATTTAAATATCTTAGCTATATTCATATAATTTATTTATATGATTTGATGTTTTTTTTATTATTTTGTATTGTTTTTTACATTTCTGAGAGTTGTTGTAGAATATCATTTGATCCATTTTTATGACAATGTGCAACAAAAAATATTTCTTAAACATTGTACGTTATAATGAAATTTTGAAACAATCGGTTATCAGGTTCAGATCTAGTTTGACGTCTTCTATTTTTTTTTATAAAAGAAACAATCACTTGATAATAGTCAATACAGAGTGGTTTTTAAGAACTGTATAATCATACAGGGTAATCAGTACTTGAATCTGATTTTGAATCTGAATAGATATTTAGAAATTGACCTAATTGCCCTAAAGAAACTCTTCGCAGTTCATTCACATTACAAACAGCAATTTAAATTGTTTTTGTGAATATTTGTTAATAAACTAGTTTAACCATATTGTCAAAGTTACTTATTGTATATGATGAGGTAAACATTTAATACTTTTAAAGTTATCAAACATGCACAGTGGTATTTAGCATAGTGTGACAATATAATTCGGATAGTAATTATACTCAATATGGGGAAGTTTACAATATTCTTATGCAATATTTGTTACATATGTTTTTTTTCATTTACAAAGGAATATTTCATATAGTGCCCTAATATATTGGACTGTTTTCTACAATTTTCCTGCATATTTTCATGACCGAATGGTTTATATGAGCTACCTATAAATCTACTTTATAAATAGTGAAAGTTGTATAAAATATATATTATTTATTTTAGTTATAAAACTATATAGTATAAATTCATCATCATTAATCTTGCATGCATGTCAAGGGTACAGAAAAGGCAAGGGAGACACTACACTCTTAATAGTTACATATATAGTAAATATAAATAAGTTGGTATAACCAACTATACTTCATGCTCAAAATATTAACCTATTATAAGTTTGACAATATGTTGACTATTATATACCAGGATACCCTTCAATAAGTGTCATTAATGTCAAAGTCTATGACTTCTCTACTGGCAGTGTTGCTTATTGTGGAAATATTTAATAATTCTTGTGCTGACATTAAGCTGAGTTCATGGATTTCAATGACCAAATCTGTCCCATATAATTTATTTCCTTCATTTTACAACCAGTACAAGACTGGTCTTACTCTCCATACAATATACTTCAATCCATTATTATAATTAATCCAAATAAATAATAATAAACAAATTTGTCAGGCTAGAGCAGTAACATGGCGCCTGCTAGCCGGCTACCTGCCCGCAAACAGCGAGCGGCGTGCCGAGACACTGGAGCGCAAGCGAGCCGATTACCGCCACCTGGTGGGCCAGTACTACGACGCGGAGCGCGAGGAGGATACCTACAGACAGATACACATTGACATACCCCGCATGAGCCCGCTGGTGGCGCTGTTCCAGCAGGAGACTGTTCAGGTCAGTGAAACTGAAATGTATCATGAAACCAACAAGCAGGCAAGTGTGTGAGTAGAATGAAGACATCAGGATTGAATTCATTCTCCAACCAAACGTCAATTCTCTTGGCCACCTCTTGACGTGTGTGCATATATTGAAATCAATATTTTTTACTCAGAATAGAGTATAACAAATGTCTCCCAACTCAATGTCGTTACTGTACCGTCTGTCTAACACTAGGCCTGAGCCTTAGACCTGGAGGAACAAAATCAGCGGGACTGATCACTCACTCTTTGCTTGGGCTCTATTTCCCAATATTCAGTTGTTTGACTCTTTACATAATAATATAAGTTCGTACTTTTCGGATTTTTGATATATTTCGGACAATTGTCATCTCAATCAATTGTGCACATTTTTAATATGTGAAAAATATATTTTCCAGGTCATGTTTGAGAGGATTCTCTACATATGGGCCATAAGACACCCCGCGTCGGGCTACGTACAGGGCATAAACGACCTGGTGACACCGTTCTTCATGGTGTTCCTCCAGGAGGCGGCGCCCGGACAGGAGTTGGACAACTTTCCCCTGGACAGCCTCAGTGAGGAGAAGCGGGATATCATAGAGGCGGACTCCTTCTGGTGCTTATCCAAGTTCCTAGACAGTATACAGGATAATTACATTTTCGCACAACTAGGGATACAATATAAGGTGAGTATATTTAAGTTTCTATAGAAGACCAGCCAGTAGCCAGCACATGCTACAGTACTACATTTTGGTCACCTTTTGTCTTCCCAGATACGTTTTGTCGGAAGAATACAAACTCCACCATGACTACTGTCAAACCCAGAGACACCAGCCAGAGACATAGACAGCCATCGACTCAGACAACAACACACACGTTCAACCACAAACCTGACACCTTCATTACAGTGGCTCAGAGTAGGGACTAATCCCAATACGATCCGCGAGTTGCCTAGCTAAAATAATACCGCCATATCGGTTAGATATTCCCAGACTACCCATTTGTTAGTTCATGTCACACATGTATGAGTAGTGAGTAGTAGAAATTATACATGTAAATGGGATATTAGTGACAGTCACCTGGGGCTGCGACTTCTCCCTTGACCCCTACACTACATATAAAAGTAGTTACAAGTTTATCGATTTAGTTGTTTCTTCGAGTAGTCGCTGACAGCCATTTGTTGGTAAATATGACGAAAACAACAATAACATATGAATGAGAAAGCATGAAGGTCCACTATTTAAGATTCTATTCTATGATGAAACAACTAATGGCATAATTATGGTATAATAATTGTTATTCTAGTAAGTCTATTGTGCGTTTACAACGTAAAATCTTATATCTACCTTTTGATGTTATACAAGTACTTTATTGTGAGATATCTTCTTCATCCTTTTATTACTGTAGTATTATTACCAGCTGTCCCGGTAGGCGTCGTGTCATAGCTGCAGACTTAGTTGTCATGGCGACGCGTAATGTTACACAGCGGAACTGTCAAACACGACCCTCCTAAAAGAGAAGGTAGTTGGACCCGTTTTTGAATATTTTCGCACCACTTTTTAACATATTCTCACATACATACTTTGACCCTACCATGTGGACACAAAAATAAAATTTATTTTCAAATCTAATTCGGTACAGACGTTCTGAAGTTATGGTCTATATACATTTGGAGGCTTTCATTTTTTTTATAAAACAACTAGTACCACCCCGCTATGTCAACCGCGTAATTCAGGTCTCATTAGTCCTCACGTCATGGTATATAGCTTATAGCCTCCCTCAATAAATTACCCATTCAACACAATAATTTGTCGATACGGGCCAGTAGTATCTGAGAATAGCGCGTTTAAACAAACAAACAATTCAGCTTTTTATTATTAGTATAGATAAGATGTTGCAGATGTAATGGTTATTATTTTCAAGAAATCAAACGTTTGTGAGACTGCGGGGATCAGCTAGTAGTACAAGTGGAGTAGGCGAGACGTATAAATTTGCAACCTTCAACAGGTAAACACTCTACGCCAACTTACCACTTATCAGTTAATGAGCCCATTAGCTGGGAACACGTTTATCTCGCCCTACATCACTGTCTGGCACTTAATTCATTGTTTACACATGTAAATGATATTGTCTCACACCTACAAAGTATGTGATTTAGCATACTTTAGCAACACCGATCAGAATGAACACACTATTCGATAATATCATCACTGGGCGGTGTTATAATGGTCTTGAGACCGACCAGGTTTTTAATTTGTATAAATGTAGAAGGATTAGTTCTTCTCAACTGCATAAATCGTTAGTTGCATAATGTTAAGAAATAATAAACATTATAATTTTTTTGTCATGCTTTTTCAATCTGATAATTTTCATGGGATTTCCCAAAGAGATGAGGATGTTATACAACAACATATAGGCTACTTTTTATCCTGCAATACACACATGAAAAATTTACATTTTCTGTCTGATATATAAGTATTCATCTTGCAGGCTGTGAATCGCATACGATGTCGCAGGCTCAGCTGAAACTCGTCTGGTACCTCATTAGCATACAAAACATGAGAGGGACCGACCAATCTCAAGACCGGTTTAATTTAAATGGACTATAGAAATGAAGCATTTTGAATATAATTGGTCAGTACGATCCGCAAAACTTTTTCCAGGTGAACCAGCTCAAAGAACTGATAAGGCGCATCGACCAGCCGCTCCACGAGCATCTGCAGAGCCACGGAGTGGACTACCTGCAGTTCTCGTTCCGCTGGATGAACAACCTGCTGACCCGCGAGATCCCGCTGCCCTGCTCCATCCGTCTGTGGGACACGTACCTGGCCGAGTCGGACGGTTTTGCCACCTTCCAGCTATACGTTTGCGCCGCCTTCCTGCTGCACTGGCGGGAGCGTCTGCTGCGGGAGCAGGACTTCCAGGTGAGACAGTCTACTGGGCATCGATTAGTCTATTAATAAGCGAATATATAATGCGCACTTTATCATCACCCGGACAACGTCCACTGCTGCAGATAGGGGGAGGCCCCCTCAGAGCGCCATAGATCTCTGTCACGACCCACTTGCAACCAGCGGCTCCCTAAAGCGAACTCTCAGGAAGTAAATAGATTGTCAATGAATTCATTTAAATGAAATACCGATTGTATGGAGTACGATTTTTGATTATATTGTAAGAGTCCTATACTATGGGTATAAACTATTTTCGATGGCAATAGGTTTTCATAACCGATCGTGTCATGTCCAGGGCCTCATGATACTGCTGCAGAACGTGCCGACCCACAACTGGGCCGACTCCAACATCAGTGTGCTGGTGGCGGAGGCGTACAGACTCAAGTTTGCGTTTGCGGACGCCCCCAATCATTTACACAACGCCGGCAAGTCGGACAGGTGACCTGCCACCCACTCGCTGGGCTGACCTGGATACTAGCGCCCGCTGGGCTTGAAGACCAGGGAAGGAGGGGCTGCGAGCGCCATTCTTCCTGGTACAACCCGGTCGTAACATCTGGCGTCGATCTTCAGTGTGCTAACCGTACTGAGATATATAACTACAACCCGCCCATTGCATCTGTGCCGGCGTCGATGACGTCTATTGGTCTATTGCGGCTCTGGTACATTATGCTATTGTTACTAATATCGTGACGTCACATGTCTACTGCGCTGTGTTAACTGTACTGAGGTATACAGCTACAACTCGGTCGTAATATCTGCGCTGGCGTCAGCGACGACACAATCGCTCTATGGCACAGCTAGCCAACCGCACTGCGGCGAACATTGAAAAAAAACGAGAGGCAGATCGTATTCTAGAGGTGCACAGGTATTATGACCGAGAATTACACGTGACTTCTATTAGTCCAAGATTCTATGGTTGTATTATTTTAACATTTATCTTTTCACCCAGAGACAATAAGATTCCTTATTCTCTATGATGATATTGGCTTCTATGACTCAAAATTGGAAAGAACATGCAAACTAGATTTTACAGATGCGTAACGTTATCTGTCAATGATAATTTGTAAATTATTATTTCAAATGTTAATTAAAATGTAGCGTAACTTAGAAATTGCAGGCCACGTACTGATCCTTGGAGGTTTTAAAAATATCCGCTAGAGGCAGCACTAGCAGCGGGTATGCCACTACTACTGTAACGTGACGCTAATTCCTTGATATTAGTTAAAGAACTAAACAAGTTTTCACTTCAAAGATTGTCCGACAGCTCCGACACTCGACTGGAGATTACTCCTTAAGAGGGAACGTGAGTCTGAAATGGAAGGTGCGCTAGAGACGCAAGCGTAAAGCGCGGTAAACTGCTCGATCGTTAATATACACGATTTTACGTTTTGTGTTCATACTGCGCGCCTCAATTGATTCTTAAGGAGTTTGGAGGGAACTCAATAAATAATATTAACTGACATACTACAAGAGTCTGCACTAGGGAGGGGTACTAGCTCCAGTTGAATAAGGGGATAGTTATAGGGACTGTGCAACACAGGGCAGTTTAGTCGAATGTGCATCGCCCTGATGTTCATTTTAAATCAGCACACACAACGTAGTAATGTAATTCTATCAATACAGCGGGCAGAGATCAGAAGGACTGAGTCAGCCAGGTAACCAAGTTAGAAGGACCAGCTGTGAGCTACAAATAGTAGTTCCAGTTTCCTGCAGAGGACGTTACCGTAAGAGGCGAAATAAAACCAAAGCGAATGACATTTATTGAGGGGCATATGTTAGGTACATTGACAAAATGTGTCTCTAACCACAATATGTTTAATATTCTTAGCGCTTTTATATATTAACTTGCAACATTGTTGCCACATAGGCCTCTTTCAATGAACGCCAATACGGCAGATCTCCCGCTACTCGCATCCATCCTGGACCGGCCACTGCTCGCAGATCGTCTTCCCACCTGGTGAACATGGAGAGCTTGCAGAAAATGTTGCACAGCCTATATGAATCCTTCCTTTATTGGCCTTAGTATGAAATTCGACAAGATTAAGGTCATGTTCAACGAACACGTTCTCCTTAGGCCGGTCAACGACGATGGTGCTATTCTCGATGTCGTAGACGAACGCGTCTACCCCGGGCAACTATTGCAATTAGGTAGACATAACTTCGAGAAGGAAACCGATAGAAGAATTCATTTGGGTTGAGCAGCATTCCCGAGGCTTCGTCGCATTCTCACGTCAGCCATACCTCTCTCTCTGCTTCTCCCCGCGATGACCTACGGGGCCATATTTATGGTGACTTCTAACATGTAGCAATTATGGATCCTTAATTTAATTGGTGATTTATATTCCTACCCAAATTATGTACATTATTTTCATCTCTGGCCTACTAGAACCTGTTCCTTCTAGCCTTGTCACGTCTCTATATCATATGATATCGGGGTTGGTTGCTTAATCCAGGGGATTTGACAAGATCGCTAGTTGTTACACAGAGCGACTGCCACCTGATCTCTGCAACCCAGAGGAGAAACCAGGCCCAATACTATATTAGGTCCAATTCGAATACACGAATCCTGGTTTCCTCGCGATGTTTTCCTTCACCGTAAGAGCATTCAGAAAATGTAACGTAAGTTAGAAAAAGTCATTGGTACGTGGTGGGGTACGAACCTGGATCAAACGAGTGGGAGTCCGAAGCTCTAACCACTACACCACTGAGGCGCTCTGGCTTTCTGGAACTAATTAAAATATTTTCAACGCGTTCCTCGAAATTTCTTCCCTTGCGACAGGGGTCCTTATTTAATTATTTTACGGCTGTATACATATTATATGCTGATCTCCTCCGTGCATATCCGTCAGGAATATTAAAATAATACAACATGGCGCTGGTGACACTTAGCTATTGCTTCGTTGGTTTTCTTGACAAAATACTCGTTTGAAGATTGTAAGATAACTGTAGGGTGCGGTATATAAGAAGTGTGTTCAAATTCATTATTGGTGTTGGAATGTATTACCCGACTTCAATGTAAAGGAGGGTTATGTGTTCATAAAAGTATTTCCTAAAATTGGTTAATGGTTAAACTGTTAAGTGTTTTGGTCAACCCAAATTTGTCACTGCATGTATTTTTGTTGCTAAGTATATGTCAGGGATAATTAACGGCATGATTTAATCTGCTTTACCATGTCCGTCAAAGAGTTAATCATTGTTAACTTGTGAGCGTTAAAAGTAACGCTGAGTAGCGTTACTTTTACACTCAATTTCACTCCCCACATCTTTTCACACTACGGGACTCGTCGTTTTTTTAAGGACTATACACATATAATGATGTTAAGTTTAAACCTATTTGATACATTTTGTTCAGCTCCTTAAAAGGCATTTGGACTGTGACAAGTGAATTTTTCAGGAGAACGGCGATGCTCCTACTTTTAAAAAGGAGGATCTCGATTAGTTTTGTTTTTGTATATGTACAGTGTACACACACACTATTATTAAACGCTATATATTAGTTAGTGATAAATTTATTTTTAAGATTATTTCGTGTTGTAAAAATACTTTAGCTTTGTATCTTGCGTACTTATTGTTTGGCGGCCGTGTAAAAAATCGCCGTTTATGTCGTGTTTGAACTACAAATTATTTTGAAATAAGAATATTGTTTAAAAAATTCCTGTTAAAGGAATAAAAAATATAAATTATGAATGTATTTAAAACTCAAATGAGCAACTATAAAAAAGGAGGCATAAGTTAGGATTTTTATAAACTTGGGACCGTAGCTACTTGTTTTATATGTAAGAAAGAGTGATTATGTGTAAAGGCCTAATTATAAGGTTCAAAAACGTTTGCTGCGACCCTTGAATTTTTTTAACTTGATATACAATAAAACCATTAACAAGTTGGATATCGAATCATTTTTTTTCATTTATTCGTCATATTCAGCATTGGTCATGTTTCTATTGTATGTTAGAGCATGATTTATATATTTTATGTAATAAATTTGTTTATATTATAATCGCACTTAATTTTAAATCGCGTATAAACGCCAATAAATTATATAAACTTGGTTTTTCTTTTATACAAACCCTCGGAAGATTTTATAAGGAGCGACATGTGTGCCTACCGACTCCATCCTCGCAAAATACAGATGCCTTGCGCTTCTTCACCCCATCTTAACCAATTGGCCACTCGACTGAACCATGTATATGAAAAAAGCAAATAATAAACATGACAGTATAAAATATTCAAATAATTAAATAACACAAAAAATAATTTTGTACTAACATAAAAATCATCTAATTTAAATCTAAACATTAAGATTAAAGAAATTTTGAGTAGAATAAAAGTGTTAGATGCTTCGATCAGCCATGTCCATTAAAACACTAACCATAGAGTATGACGTCACGTATCGGTAAAAATCTGCGTTTCGTTCGAATTTGTTTTGGAGCTCGGTCGAAATTACTTGAACGTGATGTCAAATTGACACTGACAACTGCATGTGTTTTGGCGCCTCATGAATTAGTTTGCAGAAAATGCAACATTTTGCATTATAACTAATTTTATTACTGAAATAAGGTTATTTTGCTAAATAGTAGTCACTCACCGAGATTATATCAAGAGCATTAAAATCTGTCGTTAGATTGTATAATATTTTAGCTGCACCAGAGTAGGTCTGGGCTGTTGCGATCGACAGGTTGAAAAACGTGGTGCTAGAGCATATAAATGGTGGAAAATGGGAACCTACTGAAAGTGAATCTTTCTTTTGTGACACTGAGATGTCAGCTGTCACGGATGGAAAGTGCAAGCTACGGAACAGGGGAACCAGTCACGAAAAAGCATGCGCCGCACCACCTGTGCTGGCGGTAGAGAACAACTAGGACAAGGGCACCTTGTCCTAGTTGTTCTCTACCGCATTTTGTACCTCTACGTGTAAGCAGCACCGTCTAAGCGGAGCGTTCAAAGCACCGAAGACTGACACAATGAGGTTTTAGTGTGTCTGACACTATCAGTCCCTTTATTCCAATAGGTGATGGTTTACCCATTAAAAAATGCCGTTTTTTGAATATTTTTAGTGGATTATTTATGAATATTTTAGAGAATTATTTCTGAATACTTTTAGTAGTACCCAAGAGCAAATGCGCAGGTAGCCAGCCCTGGCTTACCAAAAACTGGCCAAGCGTGAGTCAGACTCACGCACAAATCTATAACGGTTCATGACCCTGCCTGGAGACAGACAGCGGTGTCTGAGTAATAGCTTTTCGTCATTTACCCTTTGGGTACGGAACCCTAAAAACGAGGATAAAAATACGCAGGATCGATGAGAACAGAAGGAGAATCCTAGGATACGATTGAGACAATTTAAGAAGTAATCAGCATACTCCTTTATTTAAAGACGAGCGACACGCCTCTGTAGTTGCAGTTGTCTACATGCAGACATGATCTTCATTTGTCCTTTTGTATTCCACAGAGTGTGAGAGAGACAATCACAGAAACCTCTTCTATGCCTCTCTCTGTCTCCCCCCCCCTCGAGGGAGCCCCCGGTTGTGTGTGGCTCGCGGCGGGAACAAGCCTACACGTCCAGCGGACGTCGTTAGACACGTGATGTTGATGATGACCACCGCTAAGAGGTTACCAAGGTCATTAATCCGAAGCGGGCGAGCGTTCCGTCGGATAATAACTACAAATAAACGTTATTTATGACAAGTCGAAAATCCCTGGTGGTTTTCCTGCCCGCGCTAGCTATAGATACTGGCCATTGTTATTTCCTTAAAAAATACGTTATGTTCACCAAATGTGTCAATTTTCCTGTAACAGATAATCCTGATGTGCCTCCACAAACAGCCGAACCTATCTAAACCTATAAATCCTATACTATAAATGTTCCTGTAAAAAAGGATATAGGATAGAGTCTGTCTGGCAGCCTGCCTAAAACACGTCCGCCTAAGGCGTAAGAGAAAGTAAATATGGCTTGCTATCTCTTTCTTTGTAGGTAAATGAATATTTCTTTCTGTACACGTGCGATTGCGAGATTAGATAGACAAAGATAATAATTATAATATAATATAAAGCTACAGGGTTTTTATTATGGAACGCGCTAATCTCGGTGACTCCTAGCCCGCATTAAACTACGACTGACAGGCCCGGAGCAACGCGGGGTGATGTTATATGCTATTTGGTTACAGGAGGTTATTAAGCTGTGACATATTTCGTGTGGAAATTGTCTAAAGCCTATCTCCAGTAGCGAAAAGTTTGGATAGAAAGAATATGGAAACGGCCGTTAAAACTACAAACACTCTCTTGAAGCACAGAAAATATCTGTGTTCCAAGAGACTGCATTAACATCATTTTGACATGTTCCTGAGAAAAATTCTTGGCATACAACCGGAGCTAGAGAAGTGACATGGAACACTACAAGCTAAAGACACGCTTTTAAAACAACTAGTGTACAATAAAAAATAATTACAACAAAAAAAAATATTTTATGAGATAGGGGCAAACGAGCAGGTTGTGGATTTACGTACATCACGGTGACAGGCTTGGGGAACTTAGAGTTCTGTCGCGATGACCGAAGAGGGAAATCTGCTACTGGTGCTAAGCCCAACAGTTCCTCGGAACACTCCCCATAGGAAATATGGGAAAAGACGCACAGTGAAACGACATCTCTTCGTAGGGCCATAGAATCGAGCTGTCCGGAAATAACTTAGTCGTCAACGATTCGAGTTGCTCTACTCAAGTTGGTCAAATGATACGAGCTTATATTGCGGGGCTCCTGCCACCATATACGGTCGGACCTGCATCTTATAAATTTGCAGCCAATGTGTTGGATTGAAGTTTGCTTCACCCTGTTGAGGCTAGCTTTCTAGGAGGAAAACTAGGAGATACGACGTAAGGTGACTTTTTAGCGTTATACGTGCAATCTTAACACTTACGGGGTAACCCCCCCATTTAACAATTGGACTAAATTTAGTCGGCCCCATTCCGAGACTGGATAACAAATTCTCGACTTCGGACACAAGCTTGTTCCGACACTCGTTGACCTGTTGCCGAGAAATTATGGCACGGCCGGTGTATAGAGCATCCCCAGTGCTATCATCTGTATAACAATGAAGGTCACTATTTTGTAGCATGTCATTGATGCGCTTGAGAAACAGCGTAGGAGACAGAACACAGCCTTGGGGAACACCAGCGCTGATAGATCTAAGGGCGAAGCATGCGCCGTCAACCACTGCCTTGATGCTGCTATTTTCAAGAAGCTAGTGATCCAATCGCATAATTTCCCGGGAAGTCTGTATGAAAAAAGCTTTGAAAGGAGTGCCTTGCGCCAAACCAAAGGCCTTCGCTACATCCAGACTCCAATGCGTCTTCCTTGGTTTCAACTGTCTCCGCCCATCAGTGCGTTAAATAGATTAGAAGATCACCAGCTGAACGTCCGCTGCCAAGACCGTACTGACGGTTACTAATCGTCTGATGATCTAAGCATCGCAAGAGCTGGCCGTTCATAATGGATTCCATAATTTTGGAGAGCAAAGGGGTTACTGCAATATCTCAGTAGTTGGATTGGTCGGAGCGGTCACCTTTTTAGGGTTCGGGAGCACTAAAGCTGTCTTCCAAGAGCTGGGGACTACGCCAACAGAGTAGGAGAATCGGAAAAGGCGCGTCAATACCATATCTAACTTCGGAGCACATTTTGTTGCACATTAGCACATTGAGCACATTATGAATGTCCAGGGAAAAAAGTGCTTTAAGCACGGCAGTCTTCCGGAACTTAATATCTGTCGTCGAGTAACCCCACCGCAGGATAGTAGGCGGCGGAGTTCCCTGATCATACAAAAAGGAATTCGACGAAAACAGAGAGCCTAGAAATTTGGCATTCTCTTTTTGCGACATGGACCAGCGACCGATGGATATTTATATATATATATATATATATATAAATATCCATCACCAAAATATTGGATTGGAGCGGTTGCACTCGCTAAATATCTGGGACATAAGGTAACCCTTTTACAGAATAAATGTTTTTTACTCCGTCAGAAGGAGGCTAATATTTTATACGTTGGATAGATCCAGATTGTAATCAATGGGTATCTGAGCAAATTTCATCAAAAAATGATCAATTTTCATTAACAAAAATGTTTAGGAATAAGTTTAATTTGAAAAATATCATAATATAGTAACACATACCTACCTACAATATAATGTCTACAAGTTATAGTCTACAACATTGGCAGGATCCTGTCATTTCAGATCCAAATGTTAGGTCCTTACATATGAAACTGGTGTTTTTCATATTGGCCACTTTAATCACGAATTTCTCCTTTTTGGTAAAGAATTCCAAATTCAAATTTGTACAGCTATTTACTCATGTATTTGTGCTTCGATGACCGTGGTTCTTAAAATTTCGCATTATTTACGAGTACGGTTTCGCCGTGGCACTAGTGATGTAGAAACGACTCGAAGGGTGAATGATGTGTATGGCGGTCGTGTGGCAAAAAACAACACAGTTCGTTTTTGGTTCCAACGTTCTCGTTCTGGAAATTTCGACCTGCAGAACAAACCCCGTGGACGTCCTGACACCCGAGTTGATAATGAAGAGTTGAAGGCTGAAGAATGAAGAGGTTTGTTGAAGTGGATCAATCGTAAAGCACGGCCGATTTAGCCGATTTTGTTCACTTGAAGCAAATTGGGAAGTTACAAATGGTTGAAAGGTGGGTACCTTACGAATTGACTGAAGCAAACCGGCAAAAGCGCGTCGTCTGCTGCGTTATATTACAAAACCGGCACAATAATGAAGGCATTTTTAAACCGTATATGTTTTTTGATGTTACCTGTGATGAGAAATGGATTCTTTACGATATCGGGAGCGTTCAGCGCAATGGTTCAACCATTCCGGGGGAAGGAAGCCAAATCCTGCTCCAAGCAAAAATTAACCACAAAAAAAGGTACTTGTGAGCCTTTGGTGGACTAGTGCCGGTATTCATTACATTTTTCTCAAATGAAATGTAAATGTAATGAAATGAAAATTGCTTTATTTGTACGAATCATACTGCCAACAAAATAAAAAAGATAACAAAGAACACAAAGAAAATTAAAAAAAAAAGCCATAACAATAATTAAAATAAAATCAACAAAATGTTATAGGAGGCAGCATATCCCACAAATGTTATAGGAGGCAGCATATCCCACAAATTGGTGTGACCTCAGTGTAAGTCAGGAGCATACTTAACACTGATTTTCAAGCCAACCATAAAATTTATTCCCGTTCCGGCAGTAAGACGAAAGACGCAAAAAAAAACAAATTATAAACCTAAAATTTCAAAATGTGTGTATAAATACATACACACACACACATATATATATATATATACTCTCTCTTATATATATAAAACAATTCTTAATTTATTTAATTATGATAATATTTAATGTTTTTAAAAATTGAAAAAGAATATATTTGGTACCTATGTTGTATTCTAGGCAAGTAATAAATACTTTTTATAGTTAACCCTAAAATTATGGCCAGCCTGTTACGGTTGATGTCTATTGTCAGCAATTGCAAACCATGGTGGAAAAGCTAGTGGCTAAAGAACCTAGGCTGGTCAATCGCTCCACGCCACTGCTGATTCAGGACAACGCCAGACCACGCACTGCGCAATAGTCGGCTACAAATTAGAGGAGCTTCAATTGGAAAGTCTAAGACATCCTTCGAACTCAACGGACTTTGCTCCAACAGATTACCACTTTTTTCGAAATTTGGATAACTTCTTACATTGGGGCAACTCCTTTGGGGCAGTCCAAATCGCCTTCAAAGATTTTATTGATTTCCGCCCAGAGACGGCATACTTTGATTAATTAAATACATTATATTAAAGAAATATTCGACTTCAAAACACCAATTTCACATGTAAGGACCTAACATTTTAAAATTACATGATCTAATTTTATAATGTTTATATCCATATCGTTTTCGATGTGTATGGGCGTCGGTTATCTCCGGACGTCTCCGACTGCTAATTTGCTCTCACAACGCCCCAACTTCTTTCGACGTTGAGTACGCTGGCCCTATATTATTTGTGCGCCTTGACTCACTATGTCGTCATCGATGATATGTGCACATAGTTTGACTGAATGGTGCTTTCTAATTAAATACCACTATTACGAAGTCGACTAAACCCATCGTATTGCTTTGGAATCAAGTAAGACGGTGCCTCATCGATTCTAGCAAATATTTCGGCTTTAGGCGGCATCCAGCCGTTCGGAAACACTTCCACAACACGATACCTGCTGGATCCAGTTAGCTGTTATTAGGAATGGGTCTGTACAAAACGCTCTTAATTTTGGAGCGCTCAGTCCAACAATGACATGGCGATATCTGTGGCGACTGGCGCGGACCTTCCGGAGCGCGTATCCTGTAGCCGCGATAATAACATTTGGAACACCGCTAGGGAGGGGCACGACATTTGTGGCTTTCATTTACATTTGAATGCTAGATCTAGTAATACTTTGTTATTCACAACCTGTGATTTCTCAAAGTTTGCTTGCACAGGGTCCCGTTAACATATGCACATAAGTAATGATTTGCAAGAGGCAGAGCCATTCTGTATTGCAACGTAATAAAGTGACATCTCCGGTGTCGCGTTTCGTGCTTTTTGTAAGTAGTCTGTGGCCCATTGGAGAGGAATAGGAAAGGAGGGTAACGCATCGGCATAGTGATTATGATGTTCATGGGCGTCAATAATCTTAAAAAGGCTCCGGTTACTCGTTTGGTCCCCTTTAAATACTTTATATTACAGGGAAATTATGCTTTGTTCCTTTAGGACTGTCATTGGGGTTTTTGTACGTTTGACAGGCGGCTAGTGCGATGCGCCACACAACCATCCAGCTATAAAGACAAAAGAATGTAACTAGGTATAGCTCTGAAGGAAAAAGTCCCCGTTAAAGCGTGCTCATGTCAGTAGTGCACGAACTAGTTACATTACTGCTACGCTGCTGCGACGCCAAAGAGGTTGCGGTTACTAAGGTACACTTCATTCCACCGATTTACTTATTTCGCAGCTGCTAGTATCACTGGCGGAGGATGAAATCCGTAAAAACTAATGTTAGCTATTCTAATTACTAATTAATTTTTATGTGAACTTTAGACATAATCGAAGTTAAATTTCAGGAGGCGCTATTGCGTACGGGACAAGGAGTGAGGATGGGAAACTCACCTCAGAGGCCTCATGCTCAGAGAGGACAGGGGCCTCCTGGTCAAGAATAGGAGGGAAAATATATTGATTAACATTCTTTATGTTGTAGATGAAAGGTTCCAATCCGATGAATTTTCCAAAGGCCCCCAATCGCATATTTGCGTCTCTAGACACGGTCCCTTTATATTCAATTCAAATGTTAAAGCTTATTGAGAGAGCACATCACTAGTATGGGTAGTACTTAATCGCTCCTGTTTTCCAACACCATGTTACCATGTGCAGTGGGGGCCGCCTAATTAGTGCGAGCTCGCGGCTTTCCTTGTAGATAACAAAGACTTATATGAACCTATATATAACTGCGCATTGTTATAAAATGTGTTGTAGCAACTCTTTGTCACCGTGCCACTGGTGAGTCCCTGTCCCTTATTACTGTTGTTAATTTGTTGTAATAGTCGCATATCTATTGCAGTAGCGCCCTCTTAAATCGAGATAAAATAAATCAAGTAAAATTAAAACCAAATTAGTAGTTCGTTTGTTTGTTCAGGTAACTGGTAAGTAAGACATTAGACATTATTATTAAGTAGTTCGTTTGTTTGTTCAGGTAACTGGTAAGACAATAGATACTATTATAATAAAAGTTAAGACATTATTATCAGGGTTTTTGACTTTAGGCCATATAAAATTAATTAATTTTCTGTGCCGAATGAAATTTAATTAAACTACATTTTTGGAGTTAGTTAAATATTAATTTAACTATTAGATTCCGATATACAGCTTCAGTTGCTATTAGTTTATTAATAAAAACGTGTGTGCAGTTTTCTTCAAAGTTACGATTATATCATTGTTAAAGGAGTGAAGTATCAAATTCTAAAAACTAAACGAAAAAAGGCTTACAAATTTAGATATACTATAAAATTAATTAAATTGTGCCAGTGAATGGAATATTCGTAAAATTAAAAATTGCGGCTAACAAATATTAATGGATTTTCGACAGCCTTTGAAATAGGTACCTATAAAAAGGTAACTATTAATAATTTAACCCTTAAATGAGTTGAAATCTATACTCAGTGGCTTTTGTCCCTTTGTAGACTATTGAATAATAAAAGCAAAATGATAGTTTTTAAAATGTTGTGCCAAACTATGCGCCATTTTGTTTTGTCACACCAAATAGGTATAGGTATGAAGCAAACCAAAAAGCTTAGTTCAAATTATTTTAATTATCCAAATGCGCCACAGGTATGTAATAAAAGATAAACAACACTTAGAAAGCCAGTGCACCCTAGGGCGCTCAGAATGTAATGTAAAGATTAGTATATTATGGACTTAGAATTAAGTTCAAGACCTTGGTTCATTCATTATACTAAATAAGTAATGAATAAATTTACTGCTTAACATCCTAGGAAAAATATATTTAATGAACACTGTAATGTAGTATATTTTATTGTAATTTTGTAACTTAGGATATTTATTATCTATGCAGTTTTGTATCTGTTCGGCTACTTGTGGCATTGTATCAGCATACCATGGGAAATATATATGAACAGAATAAAAATAAACACCATCAAGCAAGAAGATTTTTTTAAAAGAATTCGATGGTCGCAAAAGGTCAAGCAAAGAGCTTTTCAACTAAAAAGAAACTTGTGTCGGCTGCGGCTCATCGCGAGGCAGTTTGCTTGACAATGTTGCCAGCTGCCTAGCGAAGGGCAACACTCGGCAGGGTTGCCCGCCTTACTGAACAAAGAACATTTAAGAGTTTTCTTAAAACGTTACTAATGAAGAATAAATTTTAAATTGTATGACTTATAACGATACATTATTAAGTATATTATATCTATAAACATTTGTAGCTCTAGAGTTGAAGATGAATACGTATTCAAATGTTATATTCGCCAAGATGATTCTTTTTTTTTTAATGGTTTCTTTTTTTTCTTCAGAATGGTTGTAATTTGAAACTTGATGAGTAATGCAAATACATCACGTCAAAACTCAGTATACATTCGTCTTATTGTCTTGTATTAACGGCGAGCACACGCGCTACCTTGCGTACCTACTACCTATGTACAGTAAAGGAGCCTCGCTACAAAGCCAAGTCTACATTGCCTGCAGTCTATTTGACCTTAATACACAAAATGCTAATAACTCAAAGGCGCCTGAATATAACTGGCTAGGACTGAGAATTTCCTCATTGTTAAGTGTATTTACGAATTAATTCATAATGGGTTTAACGTTTGTCTGCAATACCATACACCACCACACGTTGGTATTGTTGGCAATGATGTGGCTGATGCCTTCTGATCCTGATCATCTTGACCAGTATAAACTCTTATATAATCTTAGATTCTATTAAAAAAGTTTTTATGAGGAATGGAATAAATACTTCCAAAAAATTTCAAAGATATGAAATATATTGAAAAAGAAGATAAATACTTCCAAAAAATTTCAAAGATATGAAATATATTGAAAAAGAAGATAAATACTTCCAAAAAATTTCAAAGATATGCAATATATTGAAAAAGAAGATATTTGGTATAGGACCTTTGTTAACAAACCACCCAAGGTACTCTACCACTACTCGGACTCGGTGGTACTCGGATACAAAAACCAGCAAAAGAGATTTAACGCTCTGTTTTCGCATTCGTTCCAATCACATTCCACTGATTAATTTTCTTCTCCTAATTAGTAAAATGACCAAATCTAACTGTACGACATGCAACCGACATGAAGACTCATATAATTTTTTTTTATAGAGTGTGATAGAAACGAATATCTTCGATAAGAATTTGTGACTGATACTAGATGTAATAAAGCTGTACTTTTCTTTTTTTATACATAATATTGTTAGTTCTAATTTTAAATTAGAATATAGTGACAGATTCTTAAGTTTTTTCATCCATGCGTTATATATAAGGGATTTGGTGTTAAGTTTATAATTTTTTTTTCAGTAGATGTAGGGCTGACTTAATCCTATGACGTATAATTATATGCGTTTAAATAAAGATTAAAAAAATAATAACTTGCTCATGGCCCCGCGCATAATTCGCTTCATCGACACTTTAGCCAGTTGTAACATTTTGATTACAAGTAAATAGATGACGCTGCATCCATAGTTGCACCTCGATGTACCTACACCGTAACAAGACTGAAGAAAGAAAGAAAGAACTTGTGTTGGCTGTGGCTCATCGCGAGGCAGTTGGCTAGTCAGATCGCTAGCTGCCTTGTGAAGTGCAGCACTCGACAGAAGTTTAACTTCAATGGAGGAAACAAATACGGGAACTGCTTAATGCTTGTCGTACCAGAAGCTGAAAATAATTGTTGTCTCAAGTAAGGTTTTAAGAAAGTACGAACTGCTGCAATCGACAGAAGTTAAACTTCGCTAAAATACAATAGTATCCTGGGAGCGAAAGGAATCTCGTGAGCCCAGCCAACAGCTGCGATCCAGCATGGAACTACTTCTTACAAAATAAAGAAATTTTCGGGAACTGTAAGTACATTTCTTACTGCTTATTAGTTGTATTAGTTTACGACTTGGAGACTGGTGGTGTCTATGCTGACCGAGAACTGATAACAGGTGGCCAGCAATATTCAGTCGGCCGCTCAGGTAGTCCTTGACAGATGTAGCACACTCTCATGCCATCAGCCCTCTTGGTATTCTCTGAAGTATGAAACATGCCTTCAACCAGAACGATGGCGTTACGTTGAACGTTTCACAATTTATCCATATTAAATGTATATTAGTAAGTAATAATAATAATAATATTTGTGGATGTATTACACCACGATATCCCCGTCCTGTGCTAAGTACCGTAAGGACTTATGTTACTGGTACTACACAACGGACAATATATTTAAGATTTTTATTATAGAAATACATATAACACACATATGTATACATCCATGGCCTAGGCGGGATTCGTACCCGCGATCTCTGGCGTAACACGCTGACTAACCGCCACCACCAAACAAGTGAACTTCAACTGAGCCAGCCGTTTGTCAAGTAGCTACTTCATTGATCAATTTGTAACATTTTTAATAAGGTTATAAGAGAATTTGATTTTAGTTTACTAACAGAATCTACGTAATGTATTATATAAAACAAAACCCAGAACTCTATGTATGTATGTATGCGATAGACTTTCTCAAAATCTACTGAACGCATTTTCTTGTGGTTTTCGACAGGGGATAGAACAATTCCGGAGAAAGGTCTAAGGTCTGTATAATTTCTTATGGTAGCACTCCGTTCCGTGTTGTTCACGAGCGATGCCGGGGAGCGTCGCTAGTTGATAAAATTTAAAAAGATCAAAACCATGAAAAGGTCGTTGAAAGATTTTTCACGCTGGTTTTTTGGCTGCAATGGAGGACTACACCTAATGACTAACACCCGGTCTACTGCAATAGAGCACTACACGTAATGACTAACACCCGGTCTACTGCAATAGAGCACTACACGTAATGACTAACACCAGGTCTACTACAATAGAGGTCAACACCAAGTGACTCACGCCCGGTCTACTGAAATAGGTGGTCTATTACGTGATGATTATCACAAGGCTCCTCGCGTTTCTCTTCTAACACTGTAAAAAATAATTAATAAATAGGAACCTGCCAAGAGATGGTGACATTGTTGCAACCGGATTAGGTCGGCCAGTGGCGTAGGTATCATGTCATTGCAGCCTGAAGTGCTAGCTACGCAGCACCTACGCTACCCTGTGCTAAGAGAACGCGGATGGTGTTTGGGGTGGGGAAGAATGGTAACACACACACCATCGCTTGTGCACCTTAAGCAATAAAAAGCGTATAATTTTTGTGTTTTTTATTTTGTCCTTTAAGTATTTACCAATTGTGTTACAATGATAACGTATCTATTTTTTAATTGTAAATTACATCCGTAAGAAGTGACTTCCAGACTGAGAGAGGGACTTTTATTGGAAAAATGAAAAATTGAAATAACACTCGACCTGTGACAGAACATGCACGCCTCAAGAGTCTCTAGGCTCTAGAACTCTCTCTACAGTTGTAAGTGAAGCACAATCAGCCCGTCAACATCAAGGGGAGTGAGCCAGCCGCTCGTTAGCTTTACGTTCATAAAATATAAAAAAAGG
Organism: Eumaeus atala; assembly: GCA_017140195.1. Lineage (NCBI taxonomy): Eukaryota > Metazoa > Arthropoda > Insecta > Lepidoptera > Lycaenidae > Eumaeus > Eumaeus atala. The sequence continues at coordinate 373,984 of JAFELO010000416.1, read as the reverse complement.
CAATTGATTTACATTTCATACAGCCGTGCAATTACTCTAGGGCTTTAGGCGAATAAACTCCAGACTCGCTTTCCTTGAACGTGAAAATGACCGAAGATTCTTTAGCTGAGGTCGACGCAGACCACAGACAATATTATCTGTACATATTTTAAAAAACTAGTTTCATTTTTACGGAATAAATAGTATTTTTGTATTATTTCGAAAAGCTACTAACTTCTGAGGTTATGGTATGACTAGCTCGATTTTCAATCCATAGAACACATAATTCATAAACACACCTTTTGCGACTTTAAGTGAATATCTCACAAACTAAGGACAGAATAAAAAACCTTTTTAGAAACCCCAATAACTTCTACAATACTGAAAGAACCATCAAATGAGAAATATAAACAGATCATCGCTTCCTAATTCATTTGACAAATTCTAGCATACCAAATATGCATAAATGAAACGACGAACTGACATGACGTAATTATAAAAGTTGTATTTTTTGTCATTTGGAAAAATTTCTACACAACTAAAAAATGAGGAGGAGCTATGTTCTCTGTGGTTTTTTTGATGAACATGGCAAGGCTTGACGATTTGCCATGTTTGTTTTGTAATTACATATGAGTATTTTCACCACAATAACAATGATGTACATCGTTCGGGCGGCCCTTAACTTCATGGTCATCTAGATTCCTCGAGACGTAATAAATTATGATGTAAATTCTACAGACACTTCTGCCGTGTATTGTACGGTACAGTCCATACGAAGCACTATAAGATTCACTTACAATAATCACAATCAAAACTATTCGAAATAAAAATCATAAATCTTTGTTCGTCAGTAATTACAATTATACAACCCTCAAATCATTTTAAAAAGTCTCAACGGGTAGATCTGACAGGTTGTGTTTTTCGTTATAATACATAAATGATATATAGTCTAAGATGTGAAACAATCGATCATGATACCATGATGTAGCTTTAGATCCCGACACTACCCGAAATAAACTTTTGTTGAACAGATGTTAATATTCGGCAGTAGGTACCAAAACATTATCATTCATTAATAGAAAATTGAACGCATTGAGAAATATCATACTTCGCATCGTGTGTACTTTATTTTTGACGACCAGCCTGGCTCTGTTGGTTATTCCACGTGTAACTCCAGGTGACGGGTTCGAATCCCGCCTCGGTCATGGATGTTTATATATATGCATTATATATATGTTTATAATAAAAACCTTATCGTCATCATCATCATCATCAGCCCCTAGCGGTCCGCTGCTGGACGCAGCCCTCTTTCAATGAACGCTAAGAAGAAAAAAGAACGCCAAAACATTAAGCCTCCTCAGTATATATTATATTAACATAATATAACCTTATGGTATCACAGAACATGAGCAAATGCAGCACCTCATAACAATTATTTAATAATATTCATAAACGTAAGAACGTACTTTTTCACATTATTGTTGCGAGTTTCCAATGATAATTGGTACGTGAACCTTGTAAAAATATGAATTTGGTAATTACTATCGCGAATAGTACAAGTATCGTCCATTATAACAATTTTAACAATGGAATGAGGGACTTCTGTTCTGAGTTCTGTACTTTTTCGCTTATTCACTTAGCTTAGCTTATGAGCTGGCTAGTCAGGCCAACATTTACAGCCGCACGTCAAGATGCATTCCCCACGTGCAGCCCATCCCCCGATGGGCTAGGAAATACAAACTTTTTGCTTTCACGACATAAATTTTGGCTAACCCTATCCATATATTTCAATGTTGTCCTCTGTGTAGTGGGTAGCGACACTACCAACACTGACACCGTAATTAAAGTACACAAGGGACAACTCATTTGTAGTTGTATAGTAATTGTATTTTTTCGTAGTACCTGCAGAGGCAGAAAGATTTCTTCGTTATTGGCGGCGACGCAATTATATTTGCTTTGAAAAAGTCATGAACTTTCTTGTCTTCTAGTTCAAATTATTAATTAATTACAATGTGAAATTGGTTCGTTAGTATTCATTTCGTGCATGTAGCTTAGCGGAAAGAACAGTTATTATTTTATGATTATTTTTATAGTAACACAAGAACAACAGAAATATCAATTTCTTTCTGCTACCATCGCGCTCATTCTAACAAAATAATTTCACAGTTTATAGATACATATCCTTATACGGTGGCTTGTTAGATACCTTCATCAAGTGAACTGGTGAGAACGTGAACAACTCACTGTCACTTTCGCACTGTCCACACGCGGAAAAAGATGACAAAGAAGTTCCTATTGGATATTACTTTCAATAAATATGATGACTACTTATTTTACCACATATCTGTATATCTATACATATATGGTCTACCATATATAAGTAGTAGCGATACGGTATTTATAACTTTACTTATAGATTTAAATAATTTATTGGCAACTGCAGTTAAATGGTTGGACGACAGCCAACGTTACGGGACCCCATGCAAAGCTCTGGCTACAAGAACGGTCTATATATACTATTTGCAGTGGGCTATATTACGACGGCTGTCCATTCAGTTTTCAATGCCTTATAATAGTATTCCTGGGTAAATTATTTCAATGGCGATCATCTCTATTTATATGCATCAAAGAAGTCAAGCGGTAGCTGTAAAAGGGCAGGTCTTGTTCGTCCTTTTGCGCGTAACATCCGGGGTACCACAAGGTTATCATTTGGGGCCTCTATTATTCAAGCTCTACATTAATCATATTGTCTCTACGTTTAAATATTATTATTAGTCATCACAATGATTTCTCATCTCAGTTCGCGGTTTAGGAACTTTTACTATGTTCCTAAGACTAAAATCACGTATCATAATCACAGAAGCATTTTCACATAATCAAATGTTGAATCGACAACAAAGCATAAAATATATTTTACTTCTAAACTTATTAGTGAATTTACATTTCTTTTTTTGTTTAACAAAAACTATTTTTGTTTTTTAGTTTTGTTTAGTAGTAAACCTATTCTAAATTCGATACCTCACTTTATATTTTGGTTGTGTGTAACTTGTTTTTATTAATGTACTAAATCAATCTTATGTAAGGTATACATTAGTTTTTGGTGGAATTATATTTGTTTAAATTATTTGTGGACAATTTATTATTGTGATATATTTGTCAATTTATGTAGATAAGTTTGCGATGACTTCTTGTGTTGCTTGAATATAAAAATGTATTATGTGTGACCATTGATTTACAAATATGTATGAGTCGTGCGTATTTGCTTGGTTACTAACATTTATATCAAATCCGAAGGAGGCATGTTATAACTACTTGTAAACGGAGACTGTGGTTTTATTTATGCAGTCTTCGAAATAACACCTAGTCAGGGATTGGTAATGCTACAAACTATAAAGGGTCTTTCAGCCTGGGGTGTTGGGGAGATTTCTATGTTATACATACTGAGAGCCGCAAAGTACTGACATAAAGAGACTCACTTGTATAAGGACTCACCAGTAGAGACTGACTCTCCTATAAACAAATTAACCTTTATATAAAGCTACAAGAAAATGACTAACCCCTACATCATCGTCACATGGCGATCTGTATGTTTTAATTTAAAGTTATATTTAACCCTTATAAAAAATGTTTTTGTTAGTTCTTATTTTAGTTTCATGGTGATGTAACCAGTCCACGGCAACTTCGATGAGCATATTGTGAGTAGATTGTAACTTGTAGGTGACATCATATGCGAACAGACGAGCAGTCGCAGCGTACCTATAGGTACACAACACTCGGAGAATGTCCGTAATTAGCTATATTAGCTCAGCCACCGGACATGACTGGCGTTTAATTACTAAACCACTCCACATGCTTCGTCACTTAAATGCTTATATGTCTTATAAGTTCAGGGCGTTGCAGAACAAGGGGATGTCTATGATAAATAGAGATGAAATAATGACAATGGCCTGTCATTTTTGCTGATGGATGACAAACAACTGTAAGAGTGTATTACAGCCGAGTCGACCAGACGGGGAGCGTGCTACGTCTCGCTAACACGCTACTGTCTCAAAGTGACAGTTTTGCAGGCGCTTTTCGTGTGGTATTTGTTTCCGGTGACTCGTTGAGGGAACAGAAGGAACGAGGGCAACGCGAGCATAATCAGTTTATTTTTCGTAAATGTTCCAAATTTACTAATAATTTGAAGCGTACCCATAATCTCTGACTAAGCGAACTACGAATGGACAAACCCAGCTAAGCTACGGGACCCTAAAAAGTCGAATAATGGAAATAGAGTGCACTTGTTCACTATTGTCCTGCGCAGTCGACGAGGCTCCACCCTTATTAGAATCTGTCTGTGTACATGAAATATATATGGGAATATTAGATCATTTAATCCTTGATCTAAGATTTTTCTTTTATAATATAGGGCGACAAAAAAATGACTACCGACGCCCATGAACATAAGCATAATTATAACGATGCGTTGCCCTCCTTTTCGCCTCCCCCCGATGGGCCACCGTCTACTAACAAACCGCAAGAAACGCGTGATAGGTGGGCAACGCATTTGCGTAATAATCATACAAACGTCGGTAGTCATAAAAATGTACGGCTTCCTTGTTTGCCCCCTTTTGTTATAAAAGAAAGCTTATATTTTGAATTGTTTTATATTCGTATACTAAACTAACACACTGTAATAGTCATAAATGTCATTTGCAATTGAAGAAAACATTTTTTTTCTTTGTTGTAATATTCATTTATAGCAAGACTAGCCAGAGTAACTCTATTCAGAACCTTCTGTAAAATGTTTTGGACAAAAATGTGTAGCAAAGTGCGCGGGTCATTAATTAATAAATAATAAGAGATGTATCAGCATTCAGTCTCAACATTAATTTAACTCGAGGCTGGTCTAGCGGAATATTCTAAATAATGAGGTACATCATTAAGTAATAACGATGTTAAAATTTATTTTTAATTCCTGTCCGCAAACTGAGTTCCTTAACAGAATTTTATAGCCACATTTATTTTATTGACAATAACATACGAGGGGGCATTGTTACCCCCTTCCTGAAAGCAGCAGCTGGGAAAACGCGCCAAGATCATGCGGACAAAACAGCGTTTACTGATAGACCTATGCGCACACTATATACGAACGACTAGAAAAATAAGTTCTCATAACAGGGCTGGAAAAAAATATTCTTTGTGTCATATACATATACTTGTTTTGTTTGTGGCCAAATAAACGTCTGTACTTTATTTCTTTAGTTTATGATCTATATCATGGTCCTTGCTCGTGTATCCTTGTTCTTGCTCATTTTCGTGTAAACGGTGAAACCGAATTTTGGTTTACACTAAAATATTAGATAGGAATGCTCTTATTATTGATCTAGTTAATTATTCGTTTGGTCTAAATGCACTTTTTAATATTATAAAAAGGATAAACGGATATTTTACAAAATATGGCAAAAATTCGTAGATTTAAACGTTATCATGACAACAAATTCAATTAATGATAGAACAGCGTCTGCCGGGACAGCCAGTTGTCAATAATGTCTTCAGTTATATAAGGATTTACTTCCATATTTTTCAATTAATGATAGAACAGCGTCTGCCGGGACAGCCAGTTGTCAATAATGTCTTCAGTTATATAAGGATTTACTTCCATATTTTTCACACCATTGGTTACATTATCGAAGTTTTCATACTCATGTCTAACGTTTTGGAAAATATTATATAGCCTGTATACATCACTGGTAATGTAGGATTGCAATGGTTAGAGAATTTCAGGTCAAATCGGTTCAGTATTTTCTTAGCCTATTCAATGCAAACTAACAAACAAACAATCAGATGTTTCCTCTTTGTAATATTAGTATACTGTACATATAATGTACACTATCCTTACGTGTTTCTCAAAATGCTTAAATGCCTCTTATTGTGCCTATAGCCATAAACTTTAACTGATATGATTATAAAATGTAGTTTGTACAAAAATACTCGGGCTGCGCTAAACCGACAGCGCTCTCGGCATCTATGCAATAATAAATAAATTATATACAGGACAAATGCGAGAGCTTATTTCATAAAGATTATTTAACGTAAAACGTTTTTAGCTATAAAATACTCACACGGCTATAACATTGGACAGCGACGATCCTATCATAAATTAGTAGCTTCAAGAATAGAAGAACACAGACAGCCTACCTTTAAAATATCTAGTTTACGATGTATTTCTTTTACATTACAAGGCTGCAAACGAACAGTCAGATTTTAGATTGACCGCTGATGCCTATAGACATCCGGGCAATCGTTAGGCAGATGCGTTGCACTCCTTTCATCATCCCCTCCAATAGGCCACCGGCTACTCATAAGCCGCACGAAACGTGACAATATAGGTGTAACTTTACGGGGATGATAAGTGAGAGATACCAACACGTATAATTCTAGCAGATTGTGCCACGCCTCACTGTGGCTGTTATAATCAAAATTATCTGTCTCTTGTTTTAGGGGTAAGTATTTTCACAGGTGAGAGATCCTGGGTTCGAGTCCCACGTTGGACCAAAGTGTTATTGGGATTTTTCAATTTCTAATAACAGTCCGTAGTTAGGAAGCCGGCGGTGTTATACACCCGTGCTTCGGAGACTGCGGAAAAACATCGGCCTTTTTTAATTTTCTCCGGGAGGGTCGGATTGCCGTCCCCTCGAATTAGGAATCAAAATAAAATATAGCCTATATTTTAAGTTGCACCTAATTCATAGAAAAAGGTGTAAAGTCCTTGCCGAAACATATCAAACAACTAATAAGCTTTTATTACTGAGTTCCCATGGCTATTCTTCCTTTCCATCATCATATCAGCTGGATGGTTCCTGGCATTGTCATCCAACTTACATAATACTTTTACCCAACTTTTGCTCAATGGGATGGGCACTAGGAAGTAGGCCGAATTCAGATTGCGATCCAATCAATAAAACCAATCAAGTAAAGATCGTGACGTTTGGCACTCGCTTCTTTTTGGCTTCTCCATTAGAGAATTGGAATGAAGATGTAGTTGTTGTAATAATTACTTTGAGTGAAGTGTGCGCAGAGCCTAGCTGCTAAAGTCTCACGCTAATTTGCCGCCGAGCCTCTGTCAGTTACTGAGCGCGCTCGCGGCAACAAACATCCCCGTGCTGTGCTCCCGCGCTCCTGTGCTCCCGCGCTCCTGTGCTCCCGCGCTTCTGTGCTCCCGCGCTCCTGTGCTCCCGCGCTCCTGTGCTCCCGCGCTCCTGTGCTCCTGGTGTCTCAAGGATCCGAAGAAAACCGGCCTCATGTACAGGTTAGTACATCATTTATATATACTTTTTTAATATCATTCAAGGTGCAAAACATTAAGCTATTTGGAAATTAAGTAGAATAGAATTATTAGTAGTTTATCATTGATTAAGGAACATGCACGACACCTACGTACAACATAAATATAGTGTGCACACAACATAAACAAACGTTTACTTTTAAATATCCTAATCTATACAAACTACAAAACAAACTCCCCAGAGTCAGTCTATATGTGATCGATTTTCTCGAAATCTACTGAACGGGTTGTCATTCATAGCGATTTCCGATTTTAAAACCTTCTTGTATAATTTGCTTCTGTTATTTACGGATGAAACAGGGGCAAATCGCTAGTACTATTATAAACTAGCGATCTGTCCCGGATTCGCTCGTGAGTAACACGGACCGAATTGATCTTAACGAATTATTCATTAACACCGTCCTCGAAAAGGGCTTATTAGCCCTTTTCGAGGTAATTCTAATCCTTAGGTAAAAACTGCATGAAAATCCATGCAGTATTATTTTGGGAAATCGGTCACATATAGCTTTTGGGGAGTTTGTTTTAAAAGTTATGTAAGTAAGTAAGTAAAAACTTTATTCAGGACAATTAATACATACGCGGCTACACATTTCATTGTTACAGCTTGTAGTTAAGTTCTAAAACACAATTACACAGCATGTATAAAGGATATATAGTTACCTAGGAAAGGAGTACAAAAAATATGTATAAGACGGAAATAGCAAAAAGAATACAAATAGAACAAATATAAATAAAAAATTAGGTAAGCTATAAATTTAAATGTAAGGAAGATGCACAACAGCGTAAGAAAAAAATCCGGACAAGGTAATCACTCAGTTTAATAGTTGTGGTATCGCCAAAGTAAGAGATACCACAACCCTGATCCTATGTGGCCCCCTAAGATGTGGTAGTAGATATTAGATATATTATGCTTCGCATGGAACAGCAGATGTATACAGAGAATATTATCTGGAATAGCGTGATGTATCGTTATTTGTAGAGACATTATTGAACTATTGTCAATAATAAGCCAAATTAAAAAGAGATTTACAAATAAGAGAATAGTCGTCATCGGCTGGTAATACAACAATGGTAATGAATTACTTATCATTCGGATCTCAACCGTTGGGGCCTTTTACAGACATTTTATAAATGAGTTCGCGACCGCAGATCGTTTGTGCTCCACGTTCATAGCCAATAACGTTGTAAATAAGAATAATTAAAGTGAAGTGCAAGCGGAATAAAATAATTTGATATAATAGCCCAGATTAGCGGACGGCAACGAGTGGTCCCCGAGTCGAGTGAGACAACGTTGTATCTGCATCACTCTTTTCATTCGTTTGTCTCAGCTCCATGCGCATGCGAGATTAAATAAACAGAGATAGTACTGCTTTCTCATCTTTCTTCTCTATTCTCCAAGACTGCCAGTGGCCCTCATATAAGATGCACATGGCATCCCTTCTTTATCATTATTATCTCTATGCCACCGACAGTTAAACAAAAAACATATAGTAAACGATTGGAAACTATGTTTTTGCACTTTTGTAAAGAAAAAACGTATTCTCCTTTCAATTATTTACACTTCATCCGTCGTGATTCCAACCCTGTCACCGTAAAGATATTTATTATCATAATTCTTAGTTGCAATCAATCAAACTATTTTTTGTGTTTGTAAAAAGAAAAAAGCCTGAGGAGGCGAATACGTCTAGTGCGGATTCTCCTTTGTTGAAATTTGTATCAAGCATACTTATATTTTAAGGCAAAAGTATATCTGAAGTTACTATACCTACTTACTTCATCAAAAACTTATTATAATGACATTTTAGCGCAGTTTTTAAATCGCCATCATCAACCGGATAGATAAAAATCGTGGCGCCAACATATTGTACAATGTTTTGCGGTGTTAAAAAGGTGTGGGGCAATAAAGAGAACAGAATCGTTGTGACTGCATTACACAAAGAAGGTTTGAAGCCAAATGCAATTTTTTAAACTTAGCAGCAGTAAGGGAAAGCATTCGAACAAATCCAGTCCGAAAGCAAAAGATTTTATCAAGGGAAATTAGATATTTATTCAGGGAAATGAAGTTAGTACGTAGAACCGTGTCGCGTATTTTAAGAGATGACTTAGGAAGTCCTAAGTAATCTCTTAAAATACGCGATACGCGAGCCTATAAGAGACGTACTGGTCATGTCTTACCTGATAAGTTAAAGGCGAATAGGGTGGTAAAATCGAAACAGCGGTACGCTAAGAGAAACCACAGACAAATTTAGGTTACGGATGAGATTTTTTTTACAATTGAGCAACATTTCAACTAACAAAATGACTGTATTTATAATCAAAGCTTTAGAGCTTCCTGAGTGAAACTTCCCAATCCGTGGGCAGAGTCCAACGTGGGCACTATCCGCCTGTAGTAATGGATTGGTGGGAATGTTAGCTGTGAAGGAGTGACTCAGCCATATTTTTGTGAAAAAGATTACTTTGTGAAAGAAAAAGATCAAAACATCGTCACAAGTGGATCCAGATACCATTCCTACTACATCCTTCTATGCAACTGAATTGGACCGTCACACCATGATAATAGAACAATCCATACGATTGGCAGTTGAGAGTTTCCACACGGAAAGAGCGCGTGCTCCTATTGAGAACTGGCCTCAACGTTTGAAGGAACTGTATTGCGGCTAATGGAGACCGCTTCGAATAAGCTTTGCATATTTACTAACACGTAAAAGTAATAAATGCTATTTGCAACTAAAAAATATATCTTTCTTTGTTACAATATTTATGGTAAGACTGAGTATATCTGGCTAATGGCAGGTAGGTGAAATTTGTTAGTACTCAAAAAATAAGAAAAAATTGAAAATTGATGTATTAAAAATAGCTCGTAATTTATAAACTAATCTAATAAAATATCGAAATAACTATGCCGTATGCGTATAGACTCGATCAGAGACTTACCAGACTTACGTTACAAATTGAATTAACAGTAACATCTATAGCAAAACTGTTTCACCGCTCACTGTTATCAATGAATCTTGTTACGCTCCGGTGTTCTAAAGAAATGTATGTCGTTCAGTAAGTAGCTAATTATGTACTATTTCTAGTACTGGTTGTGCTGTACCTGGAGATACCAATGTATCTTGAAGACGCGGACTGGGAGCCGTGAACTCACAAATGTTGGTGTCGAGCGTTAGCTTTTCTTACGCGAGAATGACCCACTGAGTCATTTCTGACCGTCCGATGGTTCCGATTTTTTCTCCAAAAAGTGCCACTGGGCCCAGGGAGGAGAGATCAAGAGGCAGGCGTATCGCGGCTTAAGCTAAGTACTTATGATAACTAACATAATTACGAGTAGTGCCACCGTAGCTTTGCAGCCCGCACGGGACAACACGACTGTGAACTACAGACGTCTTGCTCACGAGTGCCAAGTGATCGCTATTAATCAGATCTCAAGTGGAGACGAGCTTCTAACTCTATACGCGCTAACTTTAAAGTCTCCATTCAACTCCAATTCCAAAACTCGCTTTACCGTATATTCTATCTACCGATGAAAAGTGGACGCTTCGTTCATTATTTTTCTTATACTTGTAACATGCAAATTGGACAAGTCACGAATTTTGAATGCGGTATGGAGAGAGGGAAATTAGGACTTTGCAAGTGTAGTGGACAAGCTGGGCTCGCCTTGAGAAAGGAGATCTGATAACTTTAGGCAGTCTCGTCTTGAAACATTTAACATGTTTTTGTATTGAAACATTTAACATAAAGTGTTTTTGTGGTTACCGCACCTTGTCACGAAATGACTCGTACTAAAAATATCCAGCGGCCGAGAGGAAATCTGATTAGTTTAACAGCTATTCGCTGTACTAAGTACTTGTCAGAAGAATAGGTCTGACCTTTGTGGCGTTAAGGTGGCATATGTAGATATGATTCTTAATTATGTATCGTACAACAAGCTAATAATATCAGTTATTTTATCACTCCCACGATAAGATATATAGGAATAATAGCAGGGTAAAATGGAATTTCACCCCAATTAGACACCATAGACAACAGAGCTCGGGGCTACGTCCGAAAACATTCTCCGACTTTTTTAAATCTGTAGACTCGCAAAAGGAAGTCATAACGTGTCCACTGTCCAATACTAATTAATTGATTGTTATTTTTTCGCCACTGTTAATTAAGTTGTGCCTATCCGTTCATAATCAGCATGCGCGGCGTGTCTGTTTCCCCGTAACACATTGTCTCCGAACAATCGGACACTTTTTGCGAGCATTGCGTTTCATCCGCGGTCCGTCACATACTAATGTACTGTTTAATATAAATTAGCTCTGATCCATGGACTTATTCGCCTTCCATACTTCTCATATATTATTTAAATGGTGCGCGTGTCATCTCTTCGGAGAGGGAATACCTAATTACGTGACCATCGCGTCTGCAATGCAACCGCACAATAGACGGGGGTAAGCTATATCTATGTGATATCTTAGCGTTCAAAAAGTGTGACTGGTGGGACACTAAAATTATCCCACTCCGCTTTAAGCTGTCGATCAAAATGTCCGCCCAAGTAGCATAGCAAGACTACTTTTTTTTGTGTAGCGGGGAAACACATTTATGTGCCGTCAACGTGGAGGGATCCGGTGGGGTATGGCACACATATCCACAAATCCTCCGCGAGTGCCAACGGTGCATTTAGTAAGTTGAATCGGTTCGTCCTCATGCCCTTTAGTCCATACTTCTTCTGAGAGGGGTACAAAGAGCAGCCCACCTCGGTTCGATTGGCTGCGCCCTACGTCCGGGCTATTATACCTTGAGAAACGGATCCCCACGAGCACCTTGCTGTGAACAAAAAAATAACAACCTTTTGTATCGTTTAAATACGTATTTTACTACGATTCTCAAATTTTAAGGAATGTTTCAGGTTGGCGTGGAGTTTGGCCAGCCCTACGCGCTGCGGCAGCTGGGACATCCACAATAACCCAGCTCGTTCTTAAGTAGTTTGTTGAGGAACACGAGCACATCTACCGATGGTCATACGCCAGGTCCAACCCAGCGGGGTTTCCACAGTTCCTTCAGTGAATTGTCACCCATTACATCATTATTACTATTATTATTATAGCATTGCTTCCACTTATCAATTTCATATGAATATAAATACAAGAAAGCTAAACTAAATAAGTAGGTTTTTTCATACATTGCTATGTTTTTATTATTATTATACATTGTTATAGAGGACCACCAGCGAATAAGAGCCTCCTCCATTTCTTTCCATTTTTCCCTGTCTTTGACAAAGTGACGACATTAGATAGTTACAAATAATACATTACATTGAATTGACAAATAAATAATGTAAAGCACATATTTTAATGTACGCGGTGTCATTCGCTCTATGAAGGCAAATGCAATCGTAAACATTTGTCCCGTTCAAACTGTAGCAATAACATCTTACCCTTCCTTTTTTGCAGTTGGGTAAAAACTTGTACATATACTTAATACGTTTATTTTCTCCCAGCGCCATGGCCGATGACTATTTAAAGATAACAGTAAAATTTATACAACAGATATTTCAACACATTTCGTATCGAAATGCGGTATAAATTTGTCGATTAGAAACTATATAATTATATTACTTATTTAATAGATACGAGGACTAACTTTAAAATATTATTTAGCTAAATATTACGTGCCCATATATTATAATTTATAAGTATTTAATTGAACTTACTGGGGTTCTGTGCTGTACTTCCAGCCTTCAATCCATTGTAATTACCTATTGACATTGAATTGAATGAATTGAATTGATTGACAGAAATTTATTGGATATGCTATTTATAGGACTTTCAGATTTTCGTGATAAACAATGTTCATCCCTTAAACTTAATGGGATTATATATATTATTAACTTAATGGGATAGAGAAGTATTTTCATAGAGATAGAGAAAGATTTTCTAAAATGTGATAAATTAACATTAAAAAAAAATATTAACGACCGACAGTACACATTTTTACGCCAGTATTCTTTGTAAGTTGTGTTTTATTTTTAAGAACGGCAATGATTTGCGAAAGTTTGTATATATGTATTATTTATTCATTAGATTCCTCAACTAGATACTGATTTTGGGTGTAAATTCGTGAAGGTAACTTTTTCTTCTTATCCTACACATCTAGTGGTGTATCAAAATGTAGAGTTTCAATCGAGGATCCCAAAAAACTATTCAACGTGTAGTTTATTTATTAAAAAGAAAGTAAAAAATATGAAAATAAAATTAAAAGTGTAAAAAACCCGACTGTTAACGAAAGAGAAAAACAAAACAAGTCTTCAACAGTCCGAATACCGATAATTTAAGAAGGTATCCCGACTGTAGAAGCATTCCCTTTTGTGTCCAGTTAGTAGTTGTGTTTTTTGTTCCGAATCCCTATAACCCTATACGTAAAATCCGTCAAACCGTTCGGGCTGTGGGAGTGAGAAGGAAAAAAAACGTTACCCTTCTTCTGACGCAGTCGGGTAGAAGTAGTTAAAAGAACAAAACTAACAAAGTTAAGTAAAGAAATAAAATCGAGATTAGCTAGTGGCCGGGACGCATTTAAAATCTTGGCAAAAATGTTTTTTATAAATGGGTCCCTAGTGTAGAAGGGTCTACCAACTAATCTTGTTTTTATCTTTTCTGTTAGCAGTCGGGTTTTTTGTTCATTTAATTATTATTTTTATTGTTGCGTTAATTGCGCAATTACAAAAGAAAAAAACATTGATCATTTTATAAAGAAATCTCTATTCACTTGATAAAATTTACCGCCCTCGCCTCTGGACCAACACCACTGCGTGTAGTCTTTGATCCTGCAGTGTTATCAGTTACATTAATTTTTTAATTAATTAGGTAATGTCACTTTATTCAAAAAGCTATTTGTGTACAGACAAATGCATGCTATTATTACCTTACAATGGGTTCTACGCTGCCACTGCATGTTTTAAGTTGTAATTTATAATATACTAGCAGTGCCCCGAGTACATCCATCCC
>JAFELO010000416.1:342722-359642 GCA_017140195.1 Eumaeus atala | reverse complement strand
TCTAACTTCGAAATTGAGGGACTTCCAGACTATCCTATCACCACATAGTCAGTAGCCCAAACATAGAGTTTCATGTTTCTAACTTAAAAAGTGACAGACTGTTTTACAAACTTTCCATACCTATTTTACCTTAGTAAGTCCAAAATTCCTTCTTCAGTGGGTGTCTAAGTCTAACAGTCAAAGCTTTGTCGTGGCGGTGAGTCTCAGTAGCCCAAGGTGAAGGTCATTCCCCACATATAAGAAGGGCGGACTAAAAGGGCATGTGGAGGCGATGTCGCTTACGCGTCAAGGGGCCCGGGTGGGAAGTTCCCTCCATTGCCATGTCCTGAAGACGGAGGGGTTGTTCGGTGGTGCACGACATGATATTAAAAAAATCTGTACATACTACATGTACGTGTCACGTTTTTTTTCTTTCGTCGGGAAATTGATTTTCGCACCGCCACAGGTCCTGGGTGGAATTTATTTGTGTATTCATTAAATTTTGCAAAGAAATAGGTTTTGGAAATAATCTTTTGAACTTGCTGCTAAATTTTGTTTTTCGTTAGGGGCAGAGAACGTGTTACCAGTTCCGGGGCACTCTGCCTAAGCCGGCACTCGCGGCGATGTTAGTTGGCTACCTAGTCAGATGAATTATCTTTTGCCGGAGTCCACCGCTGGAGCGACCGTGTGACCAGTGAAGGCGCGTACTTACGTTTCCCCGTGTCACCAAAAAATAAAGTAAAATAGGCACCTAATACCAACCTACTGGCATTGATTAAATCTATAGGAACAAGATGTTCACGATAAGTTTACACCCATTTGACTACTGTAAGTACCTGTCAATTGACATGTGGCCTCGAGTGGTGTCGAGGCTTCATAATATTTAGGCCCATAATAATATAATGTTTAGCCAACATATGAAAACTTTAGTGAGCACATAAAATTAACATAAGAGTGTTCTTCGTGTTTGCACTAACACTTTACACCGCAATGTGCTTACGAGTGCCGGTTAATGCCCTATTTGTTTTAGCTAAAAAACTTACGCTTAGTTATACATAACAAAAAATATTATTAAATAAAAGTTTTTTTGTTTCCGATCCCTAGGTCACAAGTACGAATTCGCTAGACTCAAGAGTCACAGTACCTACCTATGTATGTACCTGTGTACCTATCTGTGTATGTACCTGTCCTAAAAACAGACAACACCGTGTGATAACAGTTAGTGTCTGCGATGGTCAGGGTACTTCATGTTCACATGACACCGCCATGGAGTGCTGTGTCTCGCGATTCGTGCTGTTTGTGCTACCGGCGGCCCATGTGCATGGCAGTGCATCTACATAACAATTATGCCTGAGTTGTCTGTGGACATTGGTAGTCATGAAAATGCTCCGACACTCGTTTAGGGAACAAGCGTTGTCCCTCTTCACACTATCCCCCTATGGGCCACCGGAGTCTAACAAACGAAATGTAACATTAAATCCGCAGCTCGTAAGTTCCCATGCCGAAGACGAAGATAGCATCGTAGCTTCCAGTGTTTCAGGATATGTTTTGCATCATATATCTCTTTCCCAAGACTTCATGGCTTCGTTTAGTCGAGGGCAGTCAAAAGGCCGAGCTCTGCGTCTTCAGTTATTCCAACACAGTTCGGACAGTCTGGCGAATATTCGTATTTGAATCTATGGAGGTACGATCGAAACGGCCGTGGCCTGGAAATCATCTGGGTTAGGTAGTTATTCGCCTCGCTATTATCCCGATTCACCCGTGATTCTAGGTCTGATAGCCTACGTGTCCATCTTCCTTCAGTCGACTTATCCCAGAGCAATCGCCACTGTTGCAAGCTCTTCACTGTTTCATGGGTCGGAGGCTCCGGCCGGTTCTGTGTTGCATTTTTGTGCAGATTCTTCGTTTCATTTGACGACCGGCTGGCTCAGTTGGTAACGTGGCGGTTATTCAGAGGTCGACGATTTGAATCCCGCCTAGGTCATGGATATTTATATATGTATTATATGTATTTCTATAGTAAAAACTAATATAAAATATTCTTTAATATTAAATATATTTCCGTTGTCTAGTACCTGTAACAAAAGTCCCTACGGTACTTAGCACAGGGCTAAGCTAACGTGGTGTGATAAGTCTCCAGATATTATTATATTATTATTATTATTATCTGCAAGAATCGGAGCAGGAACCATATTCGCTATCACGCAAGCTGCATCTTCCGAGACTGCACGAAAACTAGCTAGCTATTCGTCGTGTGCTGATTTCATAGACGGAGGCGAGTTTCTGTCGGTACTCCTGCTTGTACTTTTATTTTTTTAGGGATCACGACGTGTGTGGTCCAAGACCATTTGGAATATGGTCACTGCACTAGACTGTACCTGACAATAATTGAAAAACGAAGGACCCGACTCACGACTGCTTGAATATAGAAATGTACATAAATAGTTCCATATATATTTTTCTTTAATACAAGAGTGCATCGATTGCATAATGCATTACTGTAGCAATCGATGGTAATCGACCATAGAGATATTATAAATAGAGAAGTGAGTCCATAGGCAGTCATATGACGGCGGGAGTCTAGGATAATAGAGAGGGAAAATGAGAGTGCATTACGCATTGCGCAGAGAGAAATTAATTAAAAAGGACCAACAGAAAGTGAACCACACTTGCTATCTCTCTCGACTTAGACGGCCGCGTTGTAGGCTGGCTTCCCTACTGTATCTATATTATATCTATGTAAACAACGGAGTCTCGAGCTCGAGATATAATATAGACAGCGTCCCTACTCTTTATATAAGGAGTTATGAATTACTCTCTAAAGTGAAGCCAACCTAAAACGAGGTCGTCAAAGTAGAAAGTATAAAAGATGTGGAATAGTACCTGTGTCTCTTTTGAATAGAAGAAAACACAATGCGCAGAGGAAAAAATATAGTAATGTTTCACATCTTTCTTGTCTATTGACCAACATGAGCACCCGCAGTCACAGCTCTGCTTGAGTTGACCGCGTACGAAATATACAGACAGCCGTCGGCATTATAACTGACACCACATGTCCTTTTGCCCTAGTGTTAAATCTCTCTCTTAGTCACGAAATCTCATAAACTATCATCATCAGACGCACGACGTCCGGTGCTTGACATTAGCCTCACTTACCACTCACAGACTTCAAATTTGGCAGGTAGAGTTCTTTTAGACCGTTAGGGTGCTGCGCGGGTTATAAAGCGCGGCCTCCCACCTTAATGGCCCATCTGCCCTCTGTTCTTCTGAGTGTGTGACCAGTCCATTGCCACTTCAGCAAGTTTATTCGTCGCGTGATGTCGGATACTTCAGTTCTCTGCCTTATTACTATTGACCTTATTCCGTCGGGCAGAATTCGAAACGGAGTCATAAGGCAGAGAATTCGTTAGACATGACCTTTGTCGTGTGCAAGTTCATCCTATTTATAGGCTGTGCAATATTTCCTGCAACTCACCAATGATCGTACAAACTATTAGTGAATATTTTTTTATTTAGTCTATGCACTACGGAACCTTATCAAATTATTTAGAACCCCGACACGATCGGACACAAATGTCTTCAAAAATTAACATAATCTTTGAATAAGTTAATGCCCCCAGACGTTATGAGTGTGAAGAACTGTTACTACTTAGCTCTGCGACTTACTGTAAGGAGTACGAGTCATCCTTTACTGAATATCATTGACTGAAAATGGCCAGAAATAACCTTATAGTTGTCCGTCTGTCCGTATGTATGTCACAGACGTTTTACTAGGAGATCATGGATACCGTATGTTTGAAATTTAGAAGGTATATTTGTGAACCGCTACAAAATGATGTACCTAGTATGATTTAAAAAAAAAAAGGGTAGCACCATACAAGCAATTGAGGGATGAAAAAATTGAAGGGATATATAGCCATGTGGGGTGTCATCAGACAGTTTTATAAATGATAGGGGAGAGCAGTAGGAGGGAAAAAGTTTTTGGCTATGATAACTTTGCGAGATATTTTCACCTGAAGTGGTATAAAGTGTCTGTGCATGTCCGTCTATATCCTAAACTGCCGAGGGTAATATTGTATAAAAATTGGGACTAAAGAATTCAGTAAAAACCATATACACAAATTGGTTTGGACAATAGATTTAGTAGTTTAAGAGATATGAAATCTTCTAGTTTTGTTACTACGGGACCCTTCATGGAGGCGCTCTGGGATGGTTTGAAGTATTTTTTGAACTGTTTGACGCCGAGTCACTTTCGAACTTAACGACTCACGTGCTATTCGACTTACGTATATTTCTTATCACATCATATACAAAAATCTATTTTATATTCCAGATCAATTTTCTCCGCGCTGTTCTACGTCTTCTTCATGACCGGCAAGGCGCAGGAGAGCGCAAACGTCACTTACATCAAAATACAATCTTTGGCGCCAGACTACGCACAGGATGGACCCATCACCGAGGACTCGCCTCTCAACGTCCCTATCTCATATTCTAGCGAGCACAACGAAGACCTAACCACCGAGGGGCTACTCGAGACCACCACAGAAACACTCACCACTACCACGAAAAAGCCCGAAAGGACGAGAAAAAGCTTCCGTTCTAATCCCAGATTCATGTCGAAGCTGAGCTACTTCAGCGCGAATAGTGAGGATACCAATAACTTTATAGAAAAAATGTCGAAGCGGAAATTCAAAAGTAAATGCCGGTGCGCGAAGATATGGAACTGTCCGAAGTTACAAATAACAGTGCCTCGTTGTCCTCACGAGTACTTCATGTGCTGTTTCTAAAGAGGTTCTATTTATTAAATTATAAAATAAATTAATAACGTGATACAGATGAAGCAGGCTAAAGTAATATTGATAAGTCTAATGAAATTGTGTTTTTAATTCACATACAGAGAAAGAGAAATTTAAAAAAGGACCTCTACTCTACGAGAGTATTTACATCGGTGTCATAGAACATTCCATTATCCATAAATATTTATGCAGCGCCAGATTAACCAAACATTAGCAGCAGTCGCTGCGGGCCCGTCTTATCTAATGCACCTACCTAGCAGGCGCCATAAACTGTTGAATGCTAACACAACTTGTGGCTCTTACCAAACTGGTAAATTGTAACATAATGAAGACTAAGATGGAGATAAGATTTATGTGCCCTTGTTATTTAGCAGCTGAAATAGACCGGCGGGAAGATATGTCTGGCTAGCATGACACTCTGGAAGTAATATGACGTTATTCTACGTCTGGATCCATAATGACCCGTTCATCCCCTTTATAATAATAGATAAGAATATAAAATTATGATTTACTAAATAGGTTTTATGGACACGTTTCTAATCTGTTTCATGTTAGTATAAACCAAGCTCATTAATTTGATTGAACAACATTTATCCCGGCACTTTGTTAAGGCGGATATCCTCAATTGAATTTTCTAATACTGCTATTTGTTTCAAATTGTCAGGAGAACTAAATATTCCAATGGTAGGTAGATATATTAATTAATTGTCTATATTATACACCTGAGATCTGAGAAACATACCTACCTAGAGGTACACGTGCCTAATATTAATATTTATTATGTAATATAACAGTTTTTAAAATGAGTAGGTATTCTGTAATTTCACCTGATTGTATATAAAAGAATTCTCATATAATTAAATAAAGTCAATAAACATTAAAAATTGTTATTACTCTATTCCCAAAAACAGCGGATTGGTGATTACACCTGTTAGCCTCGGCTGCTAATATCTTATAAGGACATAATACTTACGAATAAAAGGAGCCCATTTGGCGTCGAAGTGGTATCTACTCACCTGCTCGTTGGCATAAAAAAACTTCTCTGTAAGGTAATCAGGAGTACTGCGAGCTATATACGTTAAAACTTATTTAGACATGCAATTCAATCTAAGTGTCACATGATATTAACAATTTTTTTTTAAATCTGAGCGTGAGACATTGTAGTATGTAACTTACGTGGCATAAGTACCGTAGAGGACGCACTTTTATATTTAGGTGTCAAGGGGCTTTATATTATGAGCTAAACATTCAAATTTGTGTGGTCCCGGAGATAGTCCCGCATGGAGGTGATTATTGAGGTATACGATGCCCCAGTCTCCGGCGAAAAATTATAAAACCGTTGAACGGTAGGGCAGAAAAAGTTGTAAAGAAACTAATTTAGAACAGAAACCGTTTCACAAAAATGATGTGCGACCTGAAGTTTACCCGATATACAGAATAAAAC
Source organism: Eumaeus atala (assembly GCA_017140195.1). Classification (NCBI taxonomy): domain Eukaryota; kingdom Metazoa; phylum Arthropoda; class Insecta; order Lepidoptera; family Lycaenidae; genus Eumaeus; species Eumaeus atala. Next base: position 353,423 of record JAFELO010000416.1, on the reverse strand, counting down.
CATGCGCAGCCCTTCGTTCAGGATAGCGGCCGAGGGGCGAGCAATTTGACCATCATCATCATTATCAGTCCTTATCGGTGAATACGATATATGCATTTTGACCGTGTCAATTTAAATTTTAGTTCCTACATAGGGACTTAAATAAGCGTGAGAGGTCTACGTTTAAGACACCTAAAATGTAATTGCGTTGTCTGAAAAAGACATTTCAATGGGTTTTAGGTGTAATAAAAACATCTAATATTCAATATTGTATTTATTTGATAAAACTTTAATTGATAAAATAAAATTTAGGCAGTCGTATACACATTTTATAACATTTAACAAAGCTTTTATTCGTCTCAGACTGGAATAAATGCTAAAAAGAGCCTAAGAGCGAGTTATTGAAAAAATATGTTTGCTTCAGATACACGCATAGACGTAATATATGGGCTAAGACACACTGCTGCGTCTGTCAAGCGTCCGACGGTTAGAAAAAGAGAAAAGATAGCGACTCCCTCCTCTCCCTTTATTCAAACGCGACGGTTTTGATATGGAACCGTCAAAACGATAGGCTATTCACGTGCATCAATCAGCGCACGCGTGTCTCTAGTACCTTTTCCAAATTGAAATTGTATGTACTATGCATTTTTTTCAGTTTCCACTTCTTAGAGGGACAGAAAGAAAATCCCATTCTTCTCTCTCTTTCCATACTTAGGATGACGCCTAGCTGCTCTGCACTCACTAGAGTACCTCTATAGTTATTGCGCAATATACTTGTATAATTTTTCCTATACACAATGTCATTCATGTCTTGAGATTCTAGACAAATTTAATATATTTTTTTGATTAAATATAAAAATATAATTTTATAAATAAGTGATAGCGCTATAACACAATATGACATTTAACTCAAAATATAAAACAGCAATAACAAATAATGTGATAGAATTTTTTTTGTTAATGGAAAATATCACAGATTAACAATAGCCGTGAATGATTTTTTTTAGTCCAAAACAATAGTTTTGCCAGAAATATGACAACTTTGCTAACTAAATTATAATTGTACATTTGCAAAATTATAATTTCATATTAAACTTAACATGCAAATAAAGTATAAAATAGCTGATGCCAGTTCCAGTTTGTGTCCAGAGCATTTGTGTGGCAGCCGAGAGTTAGGGTCAAATAGTTCATAGCGCTTTAACATTGAACTGTGAAACCGGCCTAAGAGCTTATCTCAGTAGGACAAATAAATCTGAATCATAATAATTATCATGGAGATTAAAAAAAAACAAGAATCGAGTAGACAACGTGATGCTTAAAAGTACTTGTGAGGATATTTTTTTCGTCGTTACCGTTTACAGTGGACGGAAGGAGGCGACCTCTGACTATACAATCTAAGTTCTTAGTCAACTTGTGCGTTGCCGTGTGACCTACACTAGGCCTATCAACACAGATTTTAGACCCATAATAAAATCCGTTAAAAAAGTATTCTTCCTTTAAACTTCCCAACAGTCGGCCTGCACAGGTTGGGGTACAGTTCGTCTGAGGTGACCCTGTACGGCGCAAGATTCTCTTCGCGTGGCTTCTCCCGACTTGCAGTTCCAGTGGAAGAAGGGCTTGTGGAAGAGCTCAGTCCGTTTGTTTTTCTCGAGCGTTTTCTATTTTACCAACGCTTCATCCAGTGAACAAAGAACAATATTCGTATAATACCTGTATCTGAGCTCTTCTTACGTTTTAATCTATAGCAATTGAATAGTTAACATTTTATGCCTACACTTTTCAAGACCGTCAATTTTATTGCTAGCGACCAAGTGGCGTGGCGACTATTAGAAAAAAAAATATAACTCAATGACAGGAGATGTTTGTTATAGTTACACGTTATGGGAGAGTCGTACTAGTTTAATACAACGCTTATTAAGACTTACTTGAGTTACGTTTAGCATCCTAAGGCTTCGACAAACTAACAATTGATATTATAACGTTCGTAGAAAAATAGCAATAGACATGAGCGGTTTGCTTTTAACCTTATACATGACTTGGCACCTAATTACATGTGTGTATAGAACATCCATAAAGATCTCTTATTTTATATTACGTACCTATTTCAAATGTGAAATTCAGAATTTAAAACGTTCATGTCAGAGCACGTACGACTCGCGTTAGACAGAGACAGAGCACAAGACGGAGACCTGCACACCGATGTACCGCTCACATTAAAGGCGCAAAACGTGCGCGAGTCGTACCACCCGCCAGAGGGTCAAGGGCGTGGGTTTGATCTTGTCTGCCGAAAGGGGTCTGTAACGCCGGGGCAGAAAGCGAGTATAAGTTCCATCGTGGTTCTTTAATAATTATAAGTGTTAGAGGATGATGAATGATATTGTGTGATTGATTTTATAATAATTATCGAATCTATCGACAACCTGACGATAGTGGAGGCTGGAACCGTTCACATGGAGGAGCTTAGTCAGCGAAGAGAAGACTGGCTTCTCTTCCACAGCGCATCTGCAAATTACATTTTTATTTCAATCACTAATATGCTATACTACATTGTACTAAAAATAGTTTCGCTGGCAATAGTTGCGAAATTGAAATTTATTAAATAAATAATCTTTCAGACGGTGTATAGTATTTTTTAATATTCAATAATTATGAAATATGTTCTGTGTAGTAGAAAAAATAATTACAATAGAATTAGGTCGAAAATGGTAACGCTTTGTTATCGTTAGTGTAAAAAACATGTCCCTGAACACAGAATGTCCGTAAAAAATTGGAACTGTGATATAAAATGTACCCCACTTCACCCCTCGAGTATCCGAAGTTGTTAACCGGAGATCCAGTAAACACGAGCTATACGTACCTGATGCTCCGTGATGAGGTAGACCGGCAGCGTGCGCGTACAGAACTCGCACGGTATGACGGGCTCGAGCGGTGTGGAGGCCGGGGGCGTGACGTCCGAGGGGGCGGGGCGTCGAACCGCGGGCTTGGGTATCAGTTGGGCCAGGTCCGCCCTGCAGCCGGTCTGAAGAGACATTACAAAAAAAGAAACAAAAATTAATTATTCATCAAACATATCATCATCATCACAATGTTACACGAATTATTCCGAAGTGGTTGGCGCGGCTCCTTGTACGCGTTACTGTTGAGTTAGCACCCCATTAAATATGGAATGGACTTAAGTCTGGGCCCCGAAGTGGCGACTTCTTCTGACTTCAGTTTATATGCAGACCTTAAGGACCCTTAAACAATATATATATATATATTAAGCAGGTGACGCCATCCACCGCTGTCCGAAGTACCTGATGCCGCACTAGGTCATGCAGGGGCACGGGCTGGTCGCAGAACTCGCACGGCAGCGCCACGTCTTCAAGATCCACGTTCGCTGCCGCACCCGCACTAGCGTCCGCATAGCGTTCGCGATCACTACGGATAAATGTTTGTGCACTATCAATTTTACTATAGTTTTTTCCGTCCATATCCATCTAGATTTTACTAATGATCGGCTTGATAATTGTGTTTAAATGTGGTATATACGTTGTAGTGACATAATTGTGGAATTTGTTGTGTTGTAATGTTACATGTTGGTAATTTAAATCAAAATAGCAGTGTGTGTAAATTGAAATTTTTCAACCCTATTTAAATGGTTTGCCGTAGGTTTTTCAAACATAATCCTACGCGAAAACTTTGGCCCTGCCATATCGACTGTAAAAATAAAATAATTATCGTATATGCTACAGTAACTCTGAAGTTATGAGCTTACATACATTCGTTGGGTTTCGTGTATATTTATGTAGGAGGGGGATGACTTGACTCACCTATATTTAGGCTCATAAACAGTGTTGGTGTTGTAAGGCGCCGTTACCTGCAAGTATCGTAATAATATTTATAACCAGAATTCGCACAAAACGTATGAAATATGTACTTGGCGTTCTACATCGATTAGTTACATGAAAACAGATAACACAAGTTTCATAAGGTTCTACATTGTATCAAACCTCTATAGATTTTCTTGTCTCTAGAGCGAGATTCTATCGCTAGATCTCTAGAGATTCGAGCAGTTCCACACCGACTGCGTTGACACATTAATTAATGAATGGTTGAATTTTATTTAGTGACTCGTTTTAGAACAAATTTTTATTTTTATAAAGATGTGCTTCTACTTGCTTTTATAATCTAAAAATCCTATACAAACTAGCTTGTGCTTCAAATACAAGCTTACTATAAGTCTACCACTGGGTATGACTCTGCTCATGACTCTGACTGCTATCTCTCATATGTGCCTCACGTAGCCCAGTTCCCTCCCTCGACCTCTTCCCTCCAAGGGTCAAACGGGCCAGCTGGGACTTTGGGACAGTACAAACCGCACGAAATGCGATAGCATAGGCATTATTACGCGCCCGTACTTTGAAAGTGATAACTGCATCAACGATGGTGCCGTCATGTCTTTATTAACCTAAATACAGTCATGTTACCGTACTTACAAAACACTACCCTACAATTCGCAGTCGGATAACTAGTTCTCACCTCATTCAAGTCACGCCGCAGTTCCTTGAGCGACGACTTGATCTCACTGAAGCGATCCTTCTTATTCCCTTCCTTCGGTTCCTTCCTCAGCTGCAGCTCTTCGAATCGCTCTCGGAACTCCTCGGGCGTCATCGGGACGAAGTCTCCCAAGCTATCTCTCTCCAACTCTCTGTGTCCCTCGGCCCGGCCTAGCACGTATCCGGGGGAAACCATCTCGGTGTTCATCCAAACTCGACCTTGAAGACGGTTCTTGTAATCTTGATCGTCGACTTCCCGGTTATGTAAAGCATCCATTTTCCGCAGTTTTTCTAGTTTTGCTGCCGGACTGAGAACGGGAGGAAGCCCTAAACCGAAAAACGAAACAATCTTTCGTTTACGTTTTTTCCGAAAGAAAGATTTAGATGTAAATAATAAAAACATATGGGCAAAACACAGAAATAATAACAACCCTGTGGAATACAAATAATATTATGTGCCATATCTAATAATTAGCAAGTCACTGAAAGAGACTCTTCAATTACTCGGCCTCAAAAGTGCGTGCGATTGTGTGGGTCCACATACCTTGAGCGAGGTTGCGTGCAGTCTGCTCCGCACGCGTTCTCTCCTGGACTTGCCGACGCAACATCGCGCGCTCGGCAGGCAAGTCGTGGCGCGGGTTCGGAGGCGGGGCGGACACCGAGGGGGCCGGGCAAGGAGGTGCCGGGGCGGGGCGCTTCTTCACGGCGCCGCGAGACGACCTGAGGAAGTTTAAGCCTGTAGAGCTTTTTCAGGTCGGTATAAAGGTCTGTTCACATATGACTATCGAGTAGGGCGTATAATATTTGATAGTGTTATTTTGGTACACAAGCTAGAATTAGCTTTACTAGTGATCAGGTGAAGTTTTGAAAAACCGTTCAGAGTTTGAGAGACTTCGTCGCTAATTTTAGCGTTATTGAGATCCGTAACTGAGACAAAAAAAATTAACGTTATTGAGAAAAAAATCAAAACTTTCGTAATCTGTGAAATGTTGGATGTCGCTGCTGACTACTATTTGGTGACCGCTCGCCATTAGTTGGCTAATTATTTATTTGCTCTTGTACAAAACTCTGCTCTTAAAGAATAGAACATACCACAAATTCTTCAGCACTTTGTCTGGTGCCTCCGCTACCTTGTTAACTTGGGGCTGGTCGTTGGTCCTCTTTGACCTCGGCACGGCACCGGAGGAACCGATTTCATTCCTCGATCTATCCCCTGTATGCGACGTGGTGGGGATGGGATAAATGTTTTGATTTGGACCAGACTTTAGAGGATTTGGTTGGCCAAACTCTCGCTGCATGCAATTGAGGTTGGTGTTTTTAGGGGCAGCTATACTGGCAGGCGTGGCAGGTACTTGTCTGGCAGATGCGGCCGGTCTGGCTTCACTTCTGTCTGGCACTCGAGTACTCCCATTGGTTATCACAGGTTTTGGCACATTCGTTCTTTTCACTGGTTCTGGATCTGCAATGGGCGAGTTTTAATATTTATTTTTCAATGCGTATCAGAATATAGAGACAGGACTACTTTGGTGGTCAGTAATTAGTGACCGCTGTGTTGTGGCCTTGCAATAATAGCTAATTAAGTGACATACAAAGTAAAAAACGGGCAATTAGCGGGGGGTCTCGAGTGTTGTATCTTTATAAAAATCCCTCCGTCCGTGAGTCAAGATCTTTTGTCGGAAATACATGAAACAATCAAGCTTTGGAATTACTATGTCTGCAACGTCTTAAGGCCCTGAAAAAATCGTATTTTTAATGTCAGTGCAAAGAAAAGGGGGGAAAGGTCTTGACAGACGTAAAGATGGATACACATACTGACAACAAAGCGATCATTTTCATCTTAAGGTACGAACCCTAAAAATGAAATTTAGTGTTATTTGGCACACGCGACTTTTAGGTATACAATAAACGACAATGTATCAATGAGACGCTGCAAAGCGTTTCGATAATAACCATGTTAACCTAGCCCCGTGCTAAGTACCGTAAGCGCTTGTGTCACAAGTACTAGACAACGGAAGTATATTTAAGATTTTTGTATGGAAATACACATAATACAACATGAAATGTTTGCTTCATGTTTTTATCTGTATTTGAAGCTCATAATAAGACTGATTTAAACAACTGCCCTAAAGTCAATAACCCTTGGAAGACTATACTCTTAAATGAGTTTTACCACCAATGATTGTTACAGTTGTTTATGAGAAATTGATGCATTTAGGTGGGTCGAAGGGCGCAGACCGGATGCGATTTCACCATATTTTATACTAAATTGCACATTTTCACTTGTTATTCCACTCTGGTACACCTTTGACAAGTCACTACGTACAAGTGGTTTTTCTTGATGAGTGGAAAACAGCGAAAGTTTTACCCCTTCATAAATCCACCGATAAAAATCGTAATTGGTAACTATAGACAAATATATATTTTCAGCCTTCGCAAAAGTATTCGAGTCTCTACTTTGTCCGCACCTTCAGTCATCTCAAGCTATTCATCAATGATTGTGAACACGGATTTGTGCCGGAAACACCCCAGATACTGCAGTGCCTCCGGAATGTGCGCTTAGTATAATACTGATGGCTTTCCTGCCATCATTAGAAAAAAGGTAGTATCTCTGGTGAGGAGACTTGAAAGAGAGACAACAGCATCCTGAAAGCAGTGGCGGATGACCCGCAGCGCCTGTGCTGGGGCTTCTCGTGAGGATTATGATTCCGCTCGGCATGCCTCCTAAGTACATAACGCATTAGATGATTATTAATTCAATGTACAATATTAACAATAGTTTTTTAAAGATTTTTAGTTGCTAAACTTACTAACATAAATGAAAACTGTGATGTCCGAAAAAAATGCATGTCATCTACCCGGACATTGCTCTCCCAAAAGAGAATGCAGCTCCGAGGCGAACCTCATAGCCCGGGACGGGGCACGAGTGGACTGTTATGCCCTCGGTAAAGGTCCGCATTTCCGCACCTAGTGCGTGGCCTTGACGGGCTATGGGGTCAGGGTGGAGAGATTAGGCCTAGCTAAGGCTTTGTGTTGTGTGGCTGAAATAAATAAAATTTTGAATTTGAATTAGCCTATAAGCTATATAAATATACTGACCCCCTTTTGAACTTAACATCATCATATTAAGACAACCACCCCTTTCTGTAGCTTATCAACCGTCAGCACATATTGCCACATCCGGCGTCCCCCAAGGATCATTTAGGTCCAATTCTGTACCCAATTTCTACATAACAGACTGCCTTTGCTCCTCCAAAGCTTACAAGTGCGCTGATGACCTAAAAAATTCAAGAATGACCAACTCGCACGAAGATGCTTTAATGCTACAAAAGGATCTTCTAAAATTAAACACATGGTGTGATAATAACTACATGAAACTAAATATGAAAGAATGTTTTACCATTAGTCATTGCCGTAAACACAGTTTAATTGAATATGATTATCACATTGGAAATGAAGCAATTAAAAAAGTTGATAGCATATAAGATTTGTGAGTTATATTTCATTTATTTCTCATATTGTGGAAACTGTAACTCGGTCCTCGAGATTGCTGGATTTCGTTATAAGAAACTGTAAAGAATATCAGAACCCCTGAACAAAAGTAATACTATAGAATAGTCTGGTAAAGAGTATAATGGAATACACCATTCAGGTATGGAGACCGCATTACGCAATCACTCTCAGGCTAGAGCGAATACAACAAAGGTTTTTGTGGCACCTAGTTTTTTCTGTTGGCAAGACTAAGCTCCTTATATCGATACGGACCGGTTAAAGTATTGCTCACGTTTCACCCTATCCGGTTTTGATTCTTTCACCACCCGGTCACAACTCAATAATGCATTGTTTATATTTAAGATTATAAAAATAAAACTGCGTGTCCGCAAAGTCTAGAAAATGTTGGTTTTAGAGTTTCTATCAGATATCCAAGAACGCCAATAACACCCCCTGTACTGCCAATCTAAAAGGACCAATTTATGGAGGGCTTTGAGAGGCTGCCCTTCGGACTTCTCCAATGACGCCAAGGTCCTCTACAAGAGGTATGTTGATGATACCCTCACAATTTTACCTAAGGACAAAGTAACTATATTCCTTAACTATCCAAGTAGTATAAACTAAAAAGTCAATTTACAATGGAGTTAGAGGCAAACAATCCTTTATCTTTCTTATAGGTTTTATTCATCCGTAAACCCAACGACACCTTTAGTCATGCTGTTTTAGAGATCATACCCATACAGATAGGTATCTAAACAATAATTCTCATCACCATCCAACACAGTTATCTACCGCGGGTAAATCATTCTTTCCACCACGAGGCATGTGACTAGCAACACCTGGATACCGAACTTCAACATTCCAAACAAGTTCTGCGAGACAACAACCCGCGGCTCACCCGTCTGCTACACAGAGGCCGAGAGAAACCTGCCACCGAGTCTCTTATATAGGGCAAAATAAAAACTCGCGAATAAAGAACATATAGCTGATATGAAACACTGACGTGTTACAAAATCTGCGGCCTGTGAGCATGCTGAATTTGGCCCCTGCCATAATATCTGATTTGATAAAGCACAAATCCACACTAGGGAACACCAATTCCTGCAAAGGATGATCCGTGAGGATATTGAAATTAAAAAATATCCAAATTTCAATAGAGAAGACGGCTGGTTTCTTCCCTCCGCTTGGTACCCAGTGATGAGCACAATCAAATCAAAAACTAAACATAACACCTCAAGACAGCAAGTACGGTTTGCGTTAATCGGAACAAGTAAACAATTATAATACCTTGGACACTTAATAATTCCTAACAACAGGCCATCTGTCATCTCAGTCCTCCTGTGACCTGTGTGTGGATGCTGTGAAGCTACTGAAATGTCGGGCTAGTTAAACAATTAAATAAACCGCGATAAAATCCGTAAACGTAGTTTTATTGTAATAAAAGAACCAACCTAGGCACCAACTCTCTTTTATCTAGGATGATTATTACCACCTGCAGCAAAGGCGTGAAGTCTCTAACGTTGTTCCGCAAGAGGATTTCTTAAAATTTGAGAAAGGAGTCTTGACGCAACCTCCATTACACAATTCTTATACATCGCCTTAATTTATTTATCTTTTGTCTGTCTGTCTTTGTGATTTTTTTTATTAATTTAATAATGTAATATTTAGAAAGAAAGAAATAAAAATTTATTGAGGAACATAAATACATCGTTACACATTTTCACAAGTAAAAAATATGGTTTAGTAAAAGATATGACAATAATATTTACAGCACAAAACAACGAGACAATGGACATATTGATTAATATGAACGTGACCTTAAATTAATTTAAGCAGCAAAAAAAATTAAAAACAATTAAATTTAATTACAAACAAAGAATAATGAAATATGTTCGGGCCGATAGATGCACGACAGTGCGCCCAATGTCGATCCCCAAAAGGTGATTTAGTTAATAATTGTGATTTCCTCAAACATCACAATCCTGGTGTTATGTGGTCCCCAGACAAAAAGTAATACTTTAAGACTAAAGTGTCATTGCGACAGTCGCACAACAGATCAAATGATGTGAATGAGTCTGTGTCGCCACCATTAGACGAGTCGGAAACCGTTCAGGTAAGAAAGCCCTTATGTTATTGCCAAGTTAAATTTAATTTGGTAGAACACACACACAATTTGGGATACGTAATTTTGAATTACTTACTTAGTTTATACTTCCCATAATGCGTACGCATGTATACACATGCATTTAATATTGGGCTAATTCATATATGATTACCTACACGTATATTAATACAATAATGTTGTTTTATTCATTATTAAGCTGTATGTTTTTTTCTATAGTATAATTCGTGTTATTCCAAGCAACATGTTTCTATTTTTAGCAAATTTTTACTTAATAAATAAATTGTTGTTCTATCAAGTAATTTTATATTTGATTTTAAAATTGTTAATTGTTTTCAGACTTCGAATTGGCAAGGGTAGATCATTCCAGCTCTTAGTGGTGCAATTGCGTAGTTAGTAGGAACGCTGATCCCCTAGACAACAGCCCCAGCTGCTTCTGTCTGGACCATTTTAATTTACTAAATAAGTACGGCGGAGATACAAGTTTAAGGATACGAAACAAAGTAGTGGCCAGGTGTAGACGCGTGCATTGTTCCATCCTGAAGAGCCGTGCGCTGTACAAGTAGGGAGTAG
>JAFELO010000416.1:288877-342700 GCA_017140195.1 Eumaeus atala | reverse complement strand
GGGGGGGGATGTTGAAACAGTATCGGGCACAAGCGTCTTGTACTCGTTGCATAAGCAGGTTTCTTGTACGAGCAGGTAGGCGGGGCCCTATCTCTAAGTCCGCGTACTTTAGTTTCGAGAGGACGAGCGATTCGCAACGCTCAATACGACGATCGTTGCTCATGTAGTTCCGTATCCTGTACAGTATTTTGAAACGGTAGAAGCAGTTTCGGACTGTTTTAATTACGTGATTTTTGAACCACAAGCCTTCATCAAATAGCAGTCCCGGATTCAGTGCTTCTGTGATTTAAATACTGTTGTTTTATTCATTATTAAGCTGTATGTTTCTTCTCTGTATCGTATTCATTTTTAATTTTAATTCATATTTTGAATTTTTAGACATTTATTTGACATTAATTGACACTGCTTTAACTTTTAAATTGAATTGTTTTTATTTGTCTAATTAGCATTAATATTCCATCTAATAGATATGTACTTAATATCAAATGAATATGTCACTAAGACTTCTAATGACTAATTTTTTTTAGTTTTCGTCTGTGATTATTATGCCATTACCTCGCTTTAATGTATGTATTAAATAGAACTGTACCACGTGTAATAATTGTTGATGAACCTCATAAATACAATAAAAAATATACATACATGCCCTGGGCGGGATTCTCAACTCATCCGCTGTCGCCCTAACTGTCATCCCTCGCTACCAACTGCGTGCGCTACTAGTGCGCCTTTTCTTACTTACACTTATGACGTACGTTCCATATGACCCAAACCAAATCCATCGTTAGATAGAATATTGAATACGGCAGTTAGTTGATGTCAACACTTGACGGACAATATTTCCACGACACGCCTTTTAATTATGACTGGCATCACCCCGCGGGTTCCGCATGTGGCTCCACTCCTTGTAGTCGTAGCGTCATGGTATATGCCCTATTCAGCACAAAAATAATTACTCAATTCGGCCAGTTGAACGGTTCCGAAATAATAAAAGAGAGAGTCTGACCGTCGTCGAGCCTCAGGAAGCCGTGGTTGGAGTCGACGTGCAGCTGCCGGTAGCGCTGCATCACCCACTCGCCGCAGTCAGCGCACTGCTCCGTGCGCGCGCCGCAGTAGCGCTCGTGCGCCGGTAGCTCGCTGCGACGCAACTCTAATTCGCAGAACCTGTACAAGAAACCAGCTGGATCCGAGAACTGCTTGTGAGATACGGACAGATAGATATAAATCACGCGACCTCGAGCACCTTAAAAATTATGGCCATGAGTTTTTGAGTGGCAGGTGATTATTGTAGTGTATATTGTAAAGTGGTAAAAATGGGCGTCGGCAATCACAGTATAGCTCAGATCGCTCGCGTGTACACACATATCTATGCATATACAAACCGCAACTGTAAAAAACAGCTTTAGAGACAAATTATTTATCAATATTAGCAGCCGTTTGTAAAATTACATACTCTTATTTGACCAAAAAGATTTTTTTTAAAGGTACATCCTTCAGTAGCAGTGCTAAACTAGATGTGTAGCTAGTAGACTAGAATAGATCACAATTTGGAATGGATTGGAATATCAGAGAATTTATCTCACATAGCCTACAAGTATTGGTTTGATTGCACCATTTACACAATCATGAGTTAACTATTGATATATGGTTTATGGGTACCTGCATGACTTCATTGTCCGAGCACAGGAGTCACGGATATGGTCTTCTAAGTCAGTTCCACATATACTCTCTCCGCACTCTTTACATGGCACTGAAAAAATGTAAATCTATGTACAAGATTCAATCATATATATTGTTTACATGTCGGCATAGCACACTTGTACATGTCATTGCAATCTTGTACTGTCTCCCATTGGGTAGGGAAATTAGAATTACTTTTTACCCCTCCTATTTTCTTCTGATAAAATTTTTTGCAGGTCCCAAACAGTTTTTAGCTTTTCCCTTTGGCTCCCTTCAATCATATCTAAGGGTAAATTTGGTTGCCACTCTCTATCCTAGCGACACAGGCATAAAAAGTGCGCCAAGCCTGTAAAAAAAGCCCTTCCTTCTTGCAGGCACTTTATTTGGGTAAGATAGTACTGCATAGCAACCGAATGTATGAAACCCATCCATGGGTGTTTGTAATCATTAAAGCAGTGCTGTTTACCCTGTGTTATTGTACTAAAGAAATCACACTGAGGTACATATTCTATCCCCACCATATCTATCTACCCATAGCCTGGGGTAATCTGAGACACCTTGGGCGAAGCCAATTGAACCGAGGAGGTGGCGACTCTGGGTGCCCCTCCTATAAGAGGGGACTAAAGAGCAGGGAGAGGTGCCGTTATTTTTACCCCTCTTATAAGAAGAGGGGACAAAAGAACAAAAGGTGGCGGCGCTTTTGCGCACGGGGCAAGTGGCGAGGATGGGAACCTCACGCCATTGCACTGTCCCAAATTCGGTGGGGTTATCATGTGGTGCGGGACAACTCCATCTGTGGAGGTGGCGTCGGTCCCTTCGGGGGCTGACTTGCCATCGAGGTGCCCTGATGATTTGCTGTTCCGGGGCACCTCACCAAAGGCAGTACTGGTGGCACTCGCGGTGGTTTTTGGGGGTATTTGGCACTATTTAATGTACTGCGAGCCCAATACACAATTGGACCCCATCCAGGGCCAGTGAAGACGCGTAAATGCGTTTCCCTGCGTCAAAAAAAAAGGTATGTATTCTATAGTATTACTTCTATCAAAGGTTGCACACACACACACATTTTTTTTTTCTATATACAACATACTCACAAAGCTTATGTAGTTTCTCATGGTGTTTGACAAGTTCGCTAACAGGCACCGGCTCCTTGCACACCGGGCATACTTTAATGTTCCGAGCGCAGTGAAGAGTGTGTATGGTGTAATTTGATGCTGGTATTTCTCGTTTACTGAAAATGTTCAATTATACCAAAATTCATTTATTTTATTCTGAGAGATAGTACTATTGTTTTCTCAGCAGATTCCTTCTGCCTAAGCTCCACCAAATAAGCTATTCACTTGAAGATCCTAAAAGACCATGAAACTCGTTGGTGTTTATCAGTCCACTTCTATGACATAAGTTTCTTTAAATGAACACCAAGATGGATCCTTTGTGACAATGTGAATATATAGGAACAAACAACTGCTATATCCAGATAAGAGGAACAACTACCACCATACCATATATGGGGCTGTTATTGAAACAACTTTTTTACAAAACGTCTTTGCTATGTTTAATAAATAACTAGGTGTGCAACAGTTTATTTAGAATTTTACATTATATAATTATTTTTAGGATTTTTGAAGCCCTATTTATGTCCGAATCCTCGGGCATGTGTCCCAGAGAGGCCTTTAAGGCATAGAAGGAACTGCTCACAAAGGGAACTTCCTTTTTATCATTGTCTTGGTACATTTGCTGAATTGGAAATAGAAAATTATCAAATAAGTAATTAGCTAATATAGAGCTTATAAAATAAAATAATATTTAATTGAAAGGTTAGCGATGTAAACAACAGCAACAACTGCGTCCAATTCCTATAAGTTCTGTTCCATTTATCCAAAAATAAACTGTTAATGTACCATGTTAAAAATAGAACTATGATATTGACAAAGGTACATCATGTTCTCGTACGTACCAGTTCTGACAGAGCATTGTTTCTTCCTCGTCCATCTTCAAATTTGTAATGGGTGTGCCTGTGCCGACTGTATGGAAGAAATACGATTTAGTGTCATAGGTATACAATAATTGTTAGCTGTTCTCGCACTTCGATATAGTGATATAACTGAGTTCTCGTTTGAGGATTGTATTCATTGGGAAAAACCTTTCAGACTAGACAGATCTAAATGTAAATGTATTTTATTTAATAACCGTTCACCGCTTGCAAAATCTAAACTGTACTATGGTAAATTGATTAAATAAAAAAAATGTTGATTAAGAAATAAGAATTGGTATTTCCCGGAAAATTGACAAAGACGTTGACAATTGAATTCCACTTTTTTTTAATGTAAAGCAATACATCCACAGAGAGTATTATCTCTAATAGACAGAGTAGGAGATAGCCAGCCTGAAAGGCAAGTCGTAGTCGAAAGAGAAAATAGATGTGGTATAAGCTCTTTTTCCCCCTTTTTTTTTCATTCATATCTCTTTGCGCAATGTAAGCTCAAGATTAGGTAGACAAAGACAGTCTTGTGTTTTCATCTTCATTTTCTTTTAACCAAGACGGACACTCGAAGTCAAAGGCCTGCCTATGTGTATAATATCTATGATATGTACTATCTTACACATATGACTGCGAGTGATCTTGGTGAAAAGAGCATAAAGATAAGAATGCATTATTACCTTTGTAGTGAGATACGCATTGCGAAGTGAGACTCGAATGAAATAAAGAGAGGCAGAGAATGTTTGCTGTCTCTTTCAACTTAGACGGCCGTCTACACTCTCTAACAAGATTATTTCTATGCCTATCAAACTCACACTACACAAGGCAACCATAGAGATAATATGCATAGAGAAGTTATATACGGCGACTGGCGATCTACCTAATCTCGCATTGACATTGCGCAAACTGAAACTATACGAGTGAACCACACTTGCTGTCTCTTTCGTCGCGTTTTAGACTGGCTTCCCTTCTCTATCTATATTAGCAATTGACTATTGGTACTATTTGAACATACACCAACGCTACCATTATTCTCAAAAGAACTAAATATTGCCTAAGGCGTTTGACCGCTAACATTCTGGCAGTTCATAGTTGTGAAATATGTCAAAATGGCGAAGTTATAGTATTCGAATATTCGAATATACAAAAAAAAAAATGACATGTAACATAAAATAAATAAAAACATAAACATAAAATAAATAGTACTTATACATGATATTTTTTTTTTAACGCAATACCTCTTGCAGGTGCAGTCCTAACCATTTTTTTTACTACGAGTTTCTTGAATTGACACCTTTTAATAGTATTTATTAATTTGTAAAAAAGACAATGAATTATACTAAATAAACTGATTACATTTTTTAAATACGGATAATAAAGTAAAATTTTGCTCCATGCAGATTTTAGGTTTTTTTCACTTTTTAATGTCGCCAGCCCTAGGCCTGATTCTGTATGAAGGGAAAGTGGATTCAGAGTGCGGACGAGTTAGATAAATGGTCATATAGTCCTGATTCACTGTAGGTGATTAGTAGGTAGATAATGCGACAAGCTTGGGTTGTAACAAACTTCTTTAAAGAAGCTGAATAGGTACACAAATTTAATGTGAAATTATAATGATCTGAATAAATTTTCAGATAAGTTAAAGTTAATCGGAACTAAGACTTCAATTGGACGGCTAAGAAAAGGGCGCGGGGACTGCAGTAGTCAGTAAGTATTAAAACATTGAACAAATGCGGGCGCTGGGTGCCTAGTAGAGGCCCCCTGACGTTCTTACAAAATACATTGTAACGAATAATCGATGGAGCCAAATTGATTTATATATTTCCTTACTTACAACTACTATTCCAGGGTAACCTAATTCAGCAGTGTAACATATTAACTACAAATACATTTACATTTTTTTCTAATTCTATAATATTATTCAATGATATGAAATCATCATGGCCGCTACCTTTGTGAATTCACTCAAAGAACATACAAATATATCAACTTCGGCTGCAACAAGGTTGAGAGTGCGCAGGGTAAGCGTTAATGGCGCTTCCTTAAGGAGATTAGTACGCGCAAGCGGCACCACTCGTAACTGTGGCCGTCATCGTGTCTGGCACCCACTAGGCCAACATACATCAATAAATTACTATTGTCTATCCCGCCCCTGAGTACCCGGATAATATGTGAGACCAGCACAAGATCCCTCCTAACTCTTAATTCGCTGTAGCCAACGATTCCTAACACAAATAAAGTTGGGTACATCAACAGATAAAAAGGATAAACCCCGTACCGTTTCATATACAAAAACCTTACGTATTTATTTTGTACCCTTTCCAGCATATAGATGAGTGTAATTCTATATTTGGTCTCATATGGAGCCCAAATCACAGAATTACACTCAAGTATACTTCTAATCAGAGTGTTATACAAGACTTTGATAGCATTCAAATTCGTGAACGTGAACCATGCGAAGTAGAAATCCTAAATTCCGTCGTGACAATATGATCGTAAAATATAGCTTTGTGGTAAGTTACTCCTAAATGTGTGATCGACAAAACCCTAATTAACGGTTTACCATTAATCGCGTACTCGCATAGAACTGATTTCGTCGCTCAAGTCAAACCTTCAATTGTCGCACATTTTGAGGTGTTAAACAGTAAGCTGTTATGTTCACACATCTACACACATTGTTAATGTCTGCTTACTGCTTCTTACAGTCATCAGCTGTAGTAATTGCGAGCGATAACTTCAAGGAGTCAGCAAACAATAAGCACTTAGCGTAACTAATACTCTACATACTGCCGTCTATCCCTCATATAACTGGCAAAAAAAATGCAGTAAATGTGGGGTGAAACATTTGCAAGCTTTGTAAGCAACAGATCATTATCAATCAGGCCGAATGCCTTTTCGGTATAGAAGTAAGCCGCGTCCGTCTGTCCATCACTCTCAACTACTGGTATTATCTCCGCCATATAATTTAAAAGGTTACTTGTAGTGCTTCTTTCCGGTCTGAATCCATGCGACGGATAATTGTGCCCTAATCTAGTGTATTATGGATTCAAACACCTTAACTGCAGTAGACAATGCTGCCACCGGTCTGTATCCTTCCACTCTATCTCCTAACCCTCCTTTTGCCACTGGGACAACTCTCGTTAATTTCCATCCCCCCGGTAATACTGAATGCTCCAGGCAAAGATTGTAGATGTGAAGCAACGGCACAGCCAAAACACTTTGGCAGTCTTTAAAAATGTAAGGGGGATCCCATCCGGTCTTTTTTAAGCTTTTTTAGGCTTAAGTCGTTGAAGAAGCTCTTAGCATCCGTCAACTTTAATTTTTGAAGGTGAACCCATGCCGCAGCGTTTACGTCACCCGCTTCATTTACTGCTCATTTAATTCGTGTGGACTTGGGTTATAAGCCGAGTGGAAATATCTGGCAAATTCTTTAGCACACTGCCATTAGATATCACCTCCCCATTAGTTATATTTTTTTTTGGATTTCTACTACCTCTTTTAGATTTTACATAATTCCAATAAGATTTTGGATGTTTTTCAAGCTCATTTTACTTACAATGCCGGTATTGATCTTCTGCGAATGCTCTCATATTTTTGAACTTAGTTCTGTACCAGGAATACTCTTCGTAAGCGGACCCTGGTCCGGATGATTTAAGTCGCTTATGAAGACGGGCCTTATATTTAATATCGCGAATTATTTAATTAGTTATGGCTTAAGAATTCTAAGTATTGAAGTTTCTAAGTTCTGAGTATTGACCTTAGGATGAACTTGGACAAGACAAAGGTCATGTTCAACGAACACGTTCTCCCTAGGCCGGTCAACGTCGATGGTGTTATTTTCGAAGTTGTAGAAGGATACGTCTACCTCGGGCAACTATTACAGTTAGGTAGACATAACTTTGAGAAGGCTTGATAGAAGGATTTAGGTGGGTTGGGCAGCATTCCGGAAGCTTCGTCACATTCTCACGTCGCGTCTAACGCAGAGCTTGAAGAGAATAGTCTTAAATCAGTGCGATCTCCCCTTGTTGACCTACGGGGCCGAAACATGACCTCTTAATTTAGGACTGATCCGCAAGTTTGCGGTAGCTCAGCGGGCTATTGAACGTGCTATGTTGGGTGTTTCCTTGTCCGATAGAATTCGTAACGAAGTCATAAGGCAGAGAACTAAAGTTTCCGATATCATGCGAAGAATTAGCTCGCTGAAGTAGCAATGGGCTGGTCAGACACTCAGAAGAACAGATGACAGATGAGCCAGTAAGGTTCTGAAGTGGAGGCCGCGTTTAAGAAAACGAACGGTTGGTCGATCTTTCACCAGGTGGGAAGACGATCCCCGTGCACTAGCCAGTACGGGAAGGATGCAAGTAGCAGGAGATCGGCAGTCTTAGACAGCAGTGGACCGATAATGATGATGAAGAGTTCTAAACAGTAAATTAATGGACCCACATAACTGAGAAGACATCTGTTCTGTGGATGACGATTAAATTTTAATATGGAGCAACCTAAATCAAAATCCTTCGTGGTAATAAGCAAAACAAGTTTTTTAGTGAATGAAACTACTGCAAGTTATTTAATCGGTACCTAAAAGTAGGTCCTCCTAGCCGAATTTGAACAACGGCGGCCACCTCTACACAAAATAACCAATTACGCAGACATAATGTTAACCATTTTCGGGCGGGACGTAGTCACGGGCGGTGGAGTGCCGACAAGACCACAAGGTAACCGACTTTTATAAATATATGTAAATGCTTCAGCTATGGATCAATTTTCAATTATGTGAAGTGTGGAAATATCTATAAACTTATAGAGATACATAGAGGTTCGGCGCAGACTGAAGAAATGGTAGTGTAGACACTAATTGACTAAAAGTCAACAAGTGTTTCTTTATAAGACTGTAAATGAAGACAAAGTTCATTCTGTTCGGTCTTGACTCAACCGCGGCCGAAGTGTGCGATGCATTGGCTTCATAAAAGCGTCATTAGCGTGCTGATGAATGTGCGCCGGAACGCCGCTCGAATATTCAGTTGGGTGAGTTTCTCTGACATCAGGTAAACCAAACAGAAGCCAACAAGGAAACAAAACAAATGTGAGCTTAAACTTTATTTAATTTAATAACAGTAGTGAACACTGCCAACTTAACATAGATAGGCGAGGCTATACACTAACATAAACTTACGTGCTATGAGAAACAATATACACTGGACAATGCTCACTACTCTTACACATGGTACATAACAAAACTATATCACACAAGTCTTAAGTATTACAATCACTTCATACACTATTTTATATAAATACAGCGACAACACTCTTTTAGCCTGCTTGGATCTTACATTGGCTCATAAATAGTAACATAGAGCAGGACTAAAAAATGTATTTTTTTTCACATTGTGGACTCTCGGATATATATTAAATGAAAGTCCATTACAATCATTGTGGGAGAGCTTGATGATACATTCAACACAAGGACTTATATAACAACTTTTCTGAAAGCTCATTTCTAGCGGGAGTGAACAAGTATGTACAGTAAATCTCGACTTATACTAAGTTTAGTATATGCAGTTGCATATTCATCAAAACTTTTCACATACCATGTGGTTGATAAACCTCAAGAGTTTGTGGGCCCAGTGGTTTATTATTGACTAATTTAGGCGTGGAGCAAGGTACTTTAGAGTCAATTTTTTTCCTCAATCTAACTGTAGCAGTATAGTAGTAAAGGCCGTCAAGAGGCTTCTGCAGGTTTGTGGGCAAGAGTGAGCTTAGAACTGCGAGCGTTGGAAGCCGAGGCCGACGCCGCGCATGGTATGCGTCGTGGCCCGTGCCACGTCGTACTGCGCTTGCATGGCCTGGAACAGCTCTTCTTGCTTCTTGTTGGGGTCCACAGCCGGCTCGCTCGGTTCATTGACGGCTGCTGAAAAGTACAAATATTCCCTCTCTCATTATAACAACAAAACTACTTTCGCCAATTTTATCGCAGCTTATCTGACTAGATGTTTGAAATGTTTGACAGCAGCCATCTTGATCTGACATATACTCTCATTACTATAATTTTTAAGCATTGTATTCAATTTGTACTTAATAGCATTCAGATTATTTCCACAAATGTTTTATTTAAATCAAGTTTTACATTTACGAGAGGGTTTGATTTATCATCATCAGATAAACAAATAAATCGAAACTGTAAATTGGAATAAAAGAATAGTGGAAGTAGTAGTTTTATTTAATTATAGATTTTTTTAGTGCTGTGGAAGCGAACGGAATACAGCTTCATCAAATGCTCGTCGGGCGACGAGACTAGTTTTGGGGTCGAAAAGGGGTCCGAACCTCCACTCTCTCGCATATGGGAGACTTCCGGATTTGATGAAATGTTTATAATATCTAATTTAATTATTATCATTATGGCCAGAGAGACCGCGCGAGTCCGTCATCCCCCGATTGATGACGTCGAGGGCAGCTCGTGCGCGGTAGCTAAAATGGACGTAAGTAAATGGCTCATGGAGAGAAAGCACAACTAACATTAAATCAAGTGTTAGCATAAACTTCCATCAAGAAGTGAGTACATATACACTCACCGGCACGGAAACTTGGCCAAGTACAAAACGTATGACAACTTGCTCTATTTTTTACTTCGCTCCACAAATTTTGGCTAAGTGTGATCGGTGTCTATCCAGTTCACGTTTCTGATCACATTTTCTCATAATCAAAAGTGCATTTTGTTCTGTGTTTTTAAGTTTAGTTAAATCGTGTCGAAGTTTTTAATTGTGCTCTGAAAATTTTAAGTATTGATTTGACAAAGACATTTGTTGTTATTGTGGTTAATAAGCATCTAAGGCCCTATAGGATCCATAGAAATGCCTTTGTCTCCAAGTCAGATAGCACAAGCAGTGGCATTAGTCGAACAAGATTTAACTTATCGTGCAGTGGCTATTGTCCTAAATGTGCCGCATTCTTCGATGCAATATGCACTGAAACGGTATCAAGAGACTGGCCGCTACACCCGAAGACCAGGTAGTGGCGGTGTGCGATGCGCATCTGCTCGTGTCGACCGCTTTATTGTGTTAGAGATTTTAAGAAATCGCTTTCTGACCGTAGTCGAGATTCGTCAGCGGCTTCATATCTCCAGAGGCGTGAATGTTAGCGAGCGTACGGTGAGAAGACGTATGGAGGAAGTTAATTTGAGAGCAATAAGACCAGTCCGTGGTCCGCAGCTCTTCCCACAGCACAGAGTAGCTCGACTTCTCTTTGCCCGCGAACACGCTAACTGGATTCCTGAGCAATGGGCAAGGGTTTTGTTTACAGACGAGTGCAGGATCGCTTTAAATGCACCTGATGGTCGACAACGGGTCTGGAGAAGGACAGAGGAACGGTATTTGGCAATGACCACCACTCCGATGGTCAGTTTTGGCGGAGGCTCTATAATGGTATGGGGTGGCGTGAATTTTGATGCTCGTACGGAATTCATCGTCAATAACGCCTTAAATGCAACGCGATACGTCGACGAAATTCTTCAAGACATGTTGTGCCCTTCGTAGGGTTTATTGGTTATGAACAATTCATTTTAATGCATGACAATGCCCGCCCCCATGTCGCTCACATCGTAAATGAGTACCTCCAAAAAGTTGGTGTTCAAAAATTGCTGTGGCCAGCTCGCAGCCCGGACTTAAATCCCATCGAACACGTATGGGATAGGCTGAAACGAGCAATAAAGTCATCATCGAACCTACCACAACCCCTTATCCAGCTTCGAGATGCTGTACTAACTGCCTGGCGCGACTTATCACAAATCGATATCAAGAACGTCATCCAAAGCATGCCAGACCGTATGCAGGCGGTCACAAGGGCTAGAGGAGGCGACACACGCTATCAAAAATGACAGAAAGCGACAAGACAATTTTAAATTCGTAGCGATTTAACTCTAGTGTAAAATTTTGTGTAAATGTGTTTTTTTGCATAAAATTTCATCTTCAGCTCAAAAAACTTTTGATTGTGAGGAAGGAACGTGAACTGGATAGACTCCGATCACATTTAGCCAAAATTTGTGGAGCGAAGTAAAAAACAAAGAAAGTTGTTTGTTTTCTACTTGGCCAAGTTTCCGTGTCGGTGAATGTATTATTAGGTTTTAATGATTCCACCTGGAACAAAAGTCATGGAATTTTTGTTCCAGGGCGAAATGTCTCCTCCAAATGGGGTCTCTGCACCACAGAAAATGACTTTCACATCTATTTCCTTCAGTATGCCATGGCGGTCATAAATAATTAAAAACCTATCGTGCACTGATTGACGGATCAACACACAGTTTAAGCTAACTGATCAGGCAAAAATTTGGTATACAGGCAGTTTTTTTAACCTACCATCTGCCAAGCAGAATGAGCCCCATGGCTGAATTGTATGTAGACCATGAGTACATAATAAAATTATCTTACCTGGATCCTTGATGCCCATGAGCCTCATAAACTTGGAAACCTGCTTGCCATCCTGGTCTTGTGCAAACTTGGTCCCGCTCCACTTGGCTGCCTCAGTCTCCGTTTTGTTCTTATTAGCCCACAGCAACTTCCTCTTCTGAACCTGATATAGGAATGATGTCAGTCATCATCATCAGTGGAGACATGTGGACATCGAGGTACAAAAACGATGTTTGTAAGTGATAAATGCCATTGCTGCAATGTGGCTACAGTGGTTCAGTCCAAATGGGGAGGTACATCTCGCTCAAACGATACCACCTTAAAAGTGAAAGGCATGAGTTCCTTGTAGTTTGTGAATAGCCCATGGCCTATTGGTAGGAGGAGGCGGGGATAGGAGCTGTATGCTCTATAAATGCCTTTGATTCTAATTAAATATCCTCCACATTTCGCATAGGGAGTGGGGTTTGGAGGACCATACTCCCATATAGTCACCTGCTGCAAGACGCGCGCGCCGGGCGCCCCGAGCGCGGACAGCGGGCGTGGCGCGTCGCCGGCCGCCGCCCGCAGCTGCTGCGCCGTCGTCATCGACCCGTCGGGAGTTTTGATCTGCAGACCTGTGAATAAGAAAGAGCAATACGTGCATCACTTCATATAAGTTTATTTGTTTTAATAATTGACAGGCAAGCATTCGAAGCAAGAGGATAACTCTTGACGCATATGAACATCCACACAATCAGAGATTACGCAAATACGTCGCCCGCCTTTACCTCATCTCCTCAATATAATGTATAATGACAATAATGAGTACAAGTATTCCGTGTTGGTCAGTCAGGTTACTGACTGAATATCGGCATGAAGCTGTCGCGTCTCGTGCGGTTTTGCAGAGTTCTTGGTTAGTCAGAAGTTGTTCCTACAGTGAATGTACGTTTGTAAGTATTCTTTGGGGCTGAGCCGCTATATGCAGTGGACGTCATCCGGCTGATGATGATGACTACGTGATTATTCTTGGCCAAAAAAGTCAGGAGGGTAGTTTTTATGTCTCTATGTACACAAATACTCACCCATTTTCTCCATGACCTCCAGTTTCTTGCTAACTTTGTAGGACGACGGCCGGTACTCGCCGGACGGAGAGCCGCGTCTGTCGCTGGAACTGATGTATATTTGAGTATAAATATAGGTCATTCAATATAAGAATATAGTTCACACAAATCACAGCATATAGTCTGGTTCCACGTTAAAAAAATATAGAATAAGGGGCAAATCAGAGTTTGTCAGACACCACCGTTGCACATCGATCGCGATCTCGCAGACGCGGTGCCGGCCTGCAGGCCGGGAAGAGGGTTAGTACATGTTTGTCGTATTTAAAAAGATACGCCAAACATGTCTGTTAAGCTTTTTTTAAAAATAACTTGACTTGTCACAGACAGTTAATAGATTTTCCGATAAATCTGCATCTCCTAATCACAAATTTGAAGGGAATTCATTACAGCTTTCTTTTGACATTACAGCAATACATTTTTCAATATGCTTTTTTCAGTTTATTTTGATTCCAACAACTGACTGCTGACATTCCGTGAATATGAGAACTGTAAGTATAATAACTTCGCTTCTTATAACTTATTACACAAAAATAGTATAGCACAACTAGTGCAAAAACATTATAGGGCTTCGTGACAATGCTATAGCGATACTTGTTGTTTCACACTAGGCGTCTTCCATTTAACCATTGCGTGAACATTCACGTGTAATTGGCGTCCATTAATATGACTAATGTTATTTAACTGTTACTATATGATTATTTACCTCGGGGGCGGAGGGTACGCAGCTCCCCGCGAACGAGACCTGTCCTCCTGACGATCTCGACCAGACCTGGAGACAAGTGTACCACTTAATACTAACGTAAACTCAGTGGGGCAGGGACTCTGGCACACTGATCACGTCTGATCAATTGATAAAGGGTGTCTTCTATTAAATTATATTTACTTATTTATTTAATATAATATTTGGTACCAATTTTGTATTCTACAACGAGATGTGTCAATTGTGTCGAGTCAGCATATTAGTTATGATGTTAATATATAGATTGGTCCTAGCTAACTATAGGTTTAATAACAAACAATTACTGTGGTTGCAGGGTAGAGCGATTATTGTGACATCACTGCGTTGTTAACGCGAATAAACAATACATAAAAATACCAGTAACAAGTATTCATCCACACGTCTCATGCTACCATCAGTATATAAGTCTGTACGTGTGTGTGTGTGTGTGTGTGTGTGTGTGTGTGTGTGTGTGTGTGTGTGCGTGCGTGCGTGCGTGCGTGCGTGCGTGCGTGCGTGTGCGTGCGTGTGCGTGCGTGCGCGTGTGTGCGCGTGTGCGCGTGTGCGCGTGTGTTTGTGTTGTTGGCAAGGACTCAAAAGCCCCTTTCGCTTTCATAAGGGTTACACATTCAATCTGTTACGGAATTATTCCTGTAACACTTGTAACGTTCTAACCTTTTAGGGGCATTTCTACAGTTGTGTATATATGTATGTGTGTGTGTGTGTGTGTGTGCTCACCTCCTGTCCTCGGAGCGGCGCGCGCGGCTCTCGCGGTCGCGGTCCCTCCCGCGCTCTCTGTCACGCTCCCCTCTGTCACGTCGATCGCGGTCATTCCTCTCGCGATCTACGAATCTGCAAAATTCAACGTCACAAATGTACCAAGTACTACGGATGAGAAACGTACAAATCGTAAAATGACAACGTACCTGGGTGAGACAGCGTCCCTCGTGTCCTGGGAGCGCGAACAGGACTCCGCATGCTGCAGACATACCATTTAATAAGACAATGGCCATGAGCGATGGGACTGGTTGTGTAAGCCAAACCCTTGTTGTAATCAATTTTAAAACTTTACGTCCAAATACCTTCTTACTCAACATAAACATATAATAAATAAGGTGGATCTAAGCTGCTGGTTATAAACAACAGCAGCAGCGAGGCGATATGTTGTAACGAATCAAGCACAATCTAAACTTTATAGGCATTTTGAAATTTATTGCCAAGTGGGACGCGCATATCGTTTGTGCAGTGGTCCAGCGTAACGCGCTCGGCAGCCCCGGTTAGGACATGCATATTTCTCTTTTGTTTAGTATTATATATATATTTCTACAATAAAACTTTCTTAAATGTATAAAAACTACTAATTATATTTCGTTGTCTAGTTAGTACCCTCAACAGAAGCTCCTAAGGTACTTAGCACAGGGTTAGGCTAATGTGTGACAACAGTAAGCCCAGACTTTTATTATTATTGTCTGTTGTTCCTCCCCATCTCCTTAAAGAGGTAGGGGGATGTGTATATAACTTTACAATAAGTATAAAGACATATTTAATATAATTATAACATGATATATATATAAGTACTATTGGAGCAGCACATGTGACTGCACTATGATAAAGCCAATGAGTTGGCACTAAACTCAACTCTCGGAACTCGTCACCTTGCCATCCGAGCCGTCGCCGGGTCTGTTGGAGCGGTCTGCAGGTTTGTCGGGCCTGTCAGAGCGGTCTGTGGGCTTGACGGATCGATCTGCAGGTTTGTCGACCCTGTCAGAGCGGTCTGCAGGTCTGTCAGGTCGGTCACCGGGTCTGTCCTCGGGCCGGTCTCCCAGCAGCCCGCGCCGCGGCCAGGTTTCGCGTCGCCGCTCCGTACGCTCGCTCCTGCAAATACACAAGCGGGGATTATAAGTACCGCACATCTGAAATTTGGTAGCCTACCAAATTAATTTTATGAACCTCCACAAAATAATATAGTATAATTTTGAAATATATATATTTTTATTTCATAATTGAATATAAAATTACTTAGGAGCACTAAACTAAAGAAATAAATATTTCTTCGTGCCAACATAGATGTGTCGTTGGATAGGTCTGTAGTTACAACACGTCATTTGTAGCCCCTAAGACTTGGTGATGAGTGAATGAGTGGCCTTTGTTTTTATATACAGAATGTTTTATAAGCCACTAGATCTGATGTAGTTCACTATGTACATGAGGAATATTTGAGTTTTAATGGTGCTTACATACAACAATGATCTCTACGGTCCACTGAGAGCCCACCTCTGACACATTGCTGCTACCTCTGTCGGGACAGGTACATGTCTATTATTTATGCAGTTTAGCTAGTAGCTTTTACACACTTTTGTTTACATTATCAACGTTTTGTTAATGTTCTATAACGTTTTAGAAAATGTGTATAGCCCAACTTCCTTCAGAGATAATGTAGGATTTTAATTGTAAAATATTTTTTCAGATTGATCCAGTAGATTCGGAGTCTATTGAATGCAAACAATGAAATGTTTCTCCTTTATAATGTTAGTGTAGATAACATATGCCTAGTTAGAACGTAACTAGACATACGTCTACATCATCAAATCTATTCCGTGATGGTTTCCGTCTACCCGTGAATTGTAGACAGACAAAACAAAGCAACCATTTTATTGATTACTGGAATAAAATATAAGTTAGTTTGAAATTATTAGAATCGATTCTAGTGCTGCATCAGAAAGTATAGCTGTTTCGAGTTTTATACCCAGTTGGAGAAAACTTGAATACCACGCACAAAGCACGAACATACCTGCGCTCTTCGTGGCGGCGCTCTCGCTCGCGTGGACGTTCTCTGTCTCGCTCCCGCTCGCGGTCTCGTTCGCGCTCACGGTTGCGCTCGCGATCATTGTCGTGGCTGTCATCTGTACAAGGCAGTTGCGCTAGTAAGTGTGTGTATAAATAAACTATGAAAACGAAATAAAACTTTATGTGGACCTAACTAGTCATAAATATTAACAATAGAACTACTTATGAAGATTTTATCACGGTTTATTTAGTTATTGTGTCTAGATGTCACAAGTTATTCTGAATGTAGCCAAAGATTTTAATTGTTTAGTAGTTCCGATTAATGCAAAAAGGATTATTGCTTGTTGTATGTTTTCTGCCATTGATTTTTTAGATATGATTATGTTTATCACTGGGTCCCGAGCAGAGGGAAGAACCCAGCAATCCTCTTTATTTAAATTTCGATGATTTTTATTTTCTTTAGCCTCACAAGTTAGGCCTTTGAAGTATGTGCGCTTTAACAAAACCTATGTATGCAGGGGCCAATTTCTGTACACTATTTGTGTGCGTGTGTACTGAAATTAGGAGTAAAACTGAATAATTGGGAAGTATAACTAAATAATCAAAATTCTACAAACACTTTTAATAGCTTGTGACATCAAAACATTAGACATTTCAATTCTTCCGTGACCTTAGTTGCTGTAAGGCTTCTGAAACATCAACTTTGCTAAATAACTGAATAAACTGTGATATACATTAAGAAAACAATTTGTAGAGTAACATTTGAATAAAATTAAAACATCAATTAAATCAACAAGCTTCAATTCTTTTGACCACTTTGACGGTTAGATAAAGTTCAACCGTCACAACCAAGTTTGTTAAGTTTGATGCAAGTGCTTGTGAGGTGATATTGATTATTACAAAGCTATACTTACTTGACTCTCGTCTGTCAGCACGGGGCGGAGGTCTGGGCCCGCCGCTGTCGACCTGCGGCAGCTCGGGCTCCGACTCTCCCTGTGACTCCTGCGACAAAACACCACAAACATAACATTTTCTGTACACACACCAATAAATCCTTATGGACTTGTACTCTTCTTCAGATACACATAGCGTTAATATTTATAGCTTGATATGTCTAAGACATATTATGATACAATATGTTCAAATATTGGTGAGATAAGTATAGATGTCACCAAAAAAATAACAATATTACATAATAATAATGGACCATAGACAGTAAAATTAGTAGAAATAAATTTTGATCAGAGCGTAGATATAGTTATCATTCAAATCAGATACAGTAATTAGTAACATTGTTATACAAGGCCAGTTGCTTAATGCATACTGATCTTGGCAATGGTGAAGTCTCATTTATTCCAATGTGAGGCTGTGGGCAAGGCGCCTCTTCACTTACCTAGCCTCCCCTTACCTAAGCTATGCTATTGGACACAAATGTTATTTATTGTTTCGTCATATTTACATTTAAATTAAAAAAATATAACTCAAGAAATATAAATTCTTTGTTTCTTTGTTACATTATTAACTTTATTTAATTCAGTATTTAACTAGTTTTGCACAAATTCAAGTGATTTCTAAGTATTCCAAATACAATTAATTATTGTAACAAGTTTGGTATCTATAGTATTTAAATATGTTTAAAATAAGTAGTAAATTAAGTATACTATTACCTAAATTATTTAAGTCTTATTTTATACCATCTCACCACTTAAGTGTATATATAATTTGATATTCCCAATATTTGTCAGTCTTACGGCTATGTACTCACATGGGACAGATGTTAGGAGCCAAACTTCAGCCGACCGTCTTGTAGCCTCGAAGATGTGATTTGACTTTTGTTTTGTGTCAATTTACAAATGGACAACATATAAAATAACAAAAGTGTTAATATCATAGTTGAATGTTTTTTTATTTAATTTAACAATAACTTTGAAGTTATTAACAAAATGGTGTTGCATAAAACTTTAACATTTACAGGCAGTTTCTTAGTACCGAAAGTATAATAAAACCATTGTTTGAACTATTTTTTATGTAACATTAGTGTGATGACTGCCCATATAAACAATATTCTATACTAAAGAGTTTTGAGTAATACGAGTATAAAATTGACTGCTACCCACCTCACTCATATCCATATTGACGCTCTCATAGTTGGTGTCATCTTCTTTCCTGCGAGCCCCTGCACCTCCCACCTAAAATATTAGTCTATTGTCAAGCAGAGAAAACAGATTAATATTTGTTTCTTTACATATATATATATAATATAGAACATAGTTATATATTTATTAAATTGTGATAAGCTAGCATGAATGGTCTATTAATAATACTATCTATATATTATAAGTATATCAATTATAGTAGCTTTTTAATAACAAGCTAATTAACAACAAGGAAAGCAATAAAGAAGTCAAACCACTGTAACAATTTCCCCACAGGAAAATGTTGAAGATGCTAGATATTTACTAACTAAATAAATGTAGCAGCAGGCTACTCAGTGCACCCATGTGCAGCATGTGCTGAAAAGACAATGGTCCAACACAAATGGTGCTGTATAAACTAGTGAAACAACATCTTGTCAGCCAAACTGCGCATGGCAAATGACCAACCACTCTGTCGAACTAACAAGATGCCCACAAACACCTATACAACCAACACTTATACTCCTAATGGACCATCAGACTCTCACTAAACAAGCTAAATGTAGCCACCATCACTTTATTGTTATGTGAGCTACGCATGTCGTGCCCACCCAATATAATGCAATGCAGCAATGGATACTAGCTCTTAGCGTTAAGTATGGCCTAACTTATTCGAGGACATCATAATAATCAACGCCTTCTTTAACAAAGTAGAGAAATCATCTTTCCCCAGACTTATGTTCATATCCTTGTAAATAAAGTCATATTGAGGATTAGGCTAGGACGCCTCGTAATCGACAGGTCATCAAAAAAAACCTGTGAATTATTAATAAACACTTCCATCAAACGAGTCATTCGTTCCAAACACAAAATGGAGTTTATCGTTATTTTTGTTGTAGACCGGACTTTGTTAAATGATGATGCCTTTATTCTTAACGTTATCTATATGTGATACATATTTGCGTGTTTATCGCCAGTTAAAATATTTAGTTATAAAAACTTACAGATGAATGATGGCCGTAACGCTCAGACTCCCCTTCATCGTCACTTCCATAACCAACCAAGGAATACATTTTACAAGTTTAATAGACTTTCGACAGGTTTTATTTAAATACAATATTTTAATTAAAATCACAACATATATTTTAAAAGTGCTCGAT
Organism: Eumaeus atala; assembly: GCA_017140195.1. Taxonomy (NCBI): domain Eukaryota; kingdom Metazoa; phylum Arthropoda; class Insecta; order Lepidoptera; family Lycaenidae; genus Eumaeus; species Eumaeus atala. Next base: position 322,743 of record JAFELO010000416.1, on the reverse strand, counting down.
GAAAATTCAATAGAAGTAATAGAACAACATGGCGTCCTAACCACACACAACCTGTCATTAAAAAAAAAAAACAACCAAGAACCATTTTACATTTCTACAGCCACATCAAAAAGTTCAATAAAAATATTTTTTTATGAATTATATTAATAAAATTATTTTTGGCTTTCCTTCACCGAAACTTAAAGTGGTACAATATAAACAAATAAATATAGTTTTCAACTAAATTATTTTATCCTGCACATTAAATGTGAAAAATAATTTTTTTAAACGCAAATACGATTTTGTACTTAGTCGATCGTTTTCTATAATTTACTCACCTGTCTTGATTAACAAGACTAATTTTATATCTGGAATTGTGCTCAGTGTATCCGAACGTTAACGTTACGGTTTCTTTTCTCTTTCAATATTTTTTTAATATGGCTGAAGCATTGACCGCCGTCACGACGTTTGAGTTTTAAAAAGTGCTATTGTATAAGTTTTTACAGTAATTTAATTTCATGTGATGCCATAAAGTAGATTGTTAATTGTGTTTAATATAAAAAAAGGAGAAAACTCTTGATTCCACCTCGATTGAAAGAATATTCGACAATAAAAATGGTAATGATAGTTTTTTGTTTTGATACTTTTTTACAAACTTTACTTCGAACAAATTCGTTTTAAGGATTTCTCATATTGTTATTTAAATTTTGATGCAAACAGTAACGTAGTGAGTAAATTAAGTGTATTAAATTATAAGAAAATTGCTATTTTTTCCTTTTTTTCTTTGTTTTCATCTTTTATAACCAAAAAAAAACTGTCATGAGGCGCTGGTTGTTTCACATGTGATATTAATTTACTGTTTTATATCAAATATTACTTTAGACTAGTACATCTTAGAATTTAATTATGCAAGTTGGGTGTGGCAGTATTGATTTTCTTAGAAGGTTCTAGGTCTAGCGTCAGATATGTCTCAATAACTGCACTTTACCTATTGCAAACCACATTAGCCCAATGCGTTAGGATACATTAAGAATTATTTTACGGCATTTCATTTCAATTTTAATTAATTTGAACGATTATTATCGGTCGATTTTATAAGTATTTGTAATAATAAACCAAGATAACAAAAATATTTCCTGAATTCTCGGTTAGTGATGTAGAAATACGTACCGCAATAAAATTCTTGTCGTAAAATGAGTTTGTATTTTGTTTTGGATAACTATACTAATAAAATGTTGCTGTAAACCGTTGTTATCGGTTATATAAGTAAAATACAGACTTGTGCACTTGCCAAATGAAAAATCATTGAACATTTCAACCATCAATTTAATTTCTTTACTTTACTTGAAATGAGGTATACACATAAAAATGTCTGATTAGAGAGATACATGTATATTAGGAAAACATATATCTTCTCATAGATTCGAAAATGCGAATGTTTACGTTGAAACACATTTTACAAATTTTAAATTAAGTATGTAAATAACAAGATTTATCATATTTTTACCATAAATTTGAAATATGAAAAAAGAATTGTTTCTTACAGTATGGGAATACCAGTTTATTTTAGCTTGTCATTAAGATTAAAATTAAGTTATTTATTTTTAAATATGATTTGACCAATATACAAAGAAGAAAATAATATCAACATTGAAACAGAACAGTAATTTATCCATAAAAAGTACTACTTTTAAGTAATAATTGTTGATATACACTATACACACCTGTTTACTGTTGCCCAGCATTTAGTGGACCAGTTTCGTCCACCAATGTTCAATTAATATGACAGTTAAACATAGGTTAATTTTGATATATTAATGACATGATTGCATTGTATACCTGCAGTTGGCCTACTGAAGAATCTGTTTAGGATTACTAATGCCTGCTTAAATATGTATGGGAATATGTAACAGCCTGTGATATTGTTATCCTATCATCATACTTCATCGTAATGAATTTATTGCAGCCTATTGTTAACATACATAACTTTTATTAAATGGCAAAATCAACACACGTTGTTGCTTTAGTCTTTAATTAGATCTTCGTGTTTCAGACATTAGGAATTGAAAGAAGAAATTAATATTTGCAATGAGAGTGTATTGCAATTTCAAATTTAAATCTTGCTTCCTGTTTATTCTCATTTTATATAAATTTGTGGTGATTGAAAACTAGTGTATATACATATATTGCTGTCATCTTAAGTGTTGACTCCATGCAACCACTTCTGTGACATTTTTCCATTATAGATTTTCATTCAGATAAATTGATTATTTGTCTATTCTTTTACATATTTATACTATATATTATAGTATTACATATTCCATTTATGTATTGCTATTTTGGAGGAATTCCATTTTTTTTTACTAACCTCAGTACAAATAAAAAATAGACTGATTATGATGTCTAATAGTCTATTTTCTATATATGCACATAAGTGTCATTTATGTAGATGGCACTGGTTATGCCTAAAAAGAAAAAAATGATTTTATTGCTATATATAGAGTCTTGAATATTATGAGCCTACCCAAGCCCTATAATGTTGTTCATACTCAGAAAATAAGCATGAGCTGCTAAAAAAAAGTCAAAAGTATTACTAAAGATAAGGACAGAGTAATCACAGTTACCATAAATTTGTGTGTGTATAATTCCTTATGGTGAACTGCAAAGAATTACATAACAAATTAATCTGCATTACAATGAAACCACTTTTAGGGATTCTATTGCAGTTTATTAAATTATTTAACTAGCCCGACGTTTCAGAAGCTTTACAGCAACCACGGTCATGGGTGGACCTCGGTACACCCTATCAAGCTTGTGACATCTGACATCTAATAAAATAATGTCTATGTTAGTATTGTGATTATAATGGTCTCAATTATTGAAACCGCAAACAACCTAAAATCCAACCTGATTTTTCTGTGACATTACCAAATAGGTATACTTGTAATATTCATTAAGCCCACATTGTTCATTTTTAGATCAGATATGTATTTGGATGGTTATAATAAATTAAAATACAACTGATAATATAATTTTGTTTTATGATTCCTACAACTAGGGGCTCATAGGTTTATGTCTTAGTGATTTATTTTCATTTTGCAGTCTAAACGTAAAGCGTTTGGTGATTTTGATAATTCACCGGCTCCATCTGATGATGATTCTGACTTTGATGATGATGAGGATCCGGACAATTTAGAGGTGCCAGGTACTAATCTTTTGAATATTTCTGCTTCTGGACTGTTTTGTTATGTTTCTAACATGCAAACAGGCTAAATATGCTGTATAAGAAAGTCTATATCTACGATCAACGGATTCAACACAAAAATTTCCTCCAAAAATAATACTGCCTCATGGTCCAGTGTTACGCATGTTGAACACCAATCACGATATCCTGGGTTTGAGTCCTGCGAGTCAGACCAAAGTGTTACTGGGATCTTCAACTCCAAATACTTTATACATACAGTGTTACACCCCCGTGCCTCGCAGTACACGTTCAGCAGATGCAGGTCTGATTTGTCTCCAGCCATGTCAGATTGTCCCGTCCCATCGGAATAGGAGAACGAGGAAAGAAGGAGTACACTTGTGTACTATAATATGTTGTGCACTATTGGCTAGTCTCTGTAGAGATGAATGCCGTGACAGAAACGGGACTAGGACGAGAATATAGATTTTAGAAATCTTTGATAAAAATGTCATAAAAAGAAGTAGATTTTCGTTTTCAAAGGTATTGGCTGCATGCCCTCTTACAGAATAGTCAAGTTAATATAACTTGTCCCACTAGGTGGAGGCAAAACCCTTGCGGCTGCAGCCAAGATGAGTGGCGGCAGTGCCAGCAAGCTGAAGGGCACCCCTGCTCCAGTGTCAGTGACAGTCAAACCCACCACCAACCCACTGGCAGGTAACATTGACAATTCGTTCTTACACACAGAGAAAACCCATATTAATGACTAGTGTTTTATTGCAAAGCTGTGCTCAACAAACTATTTAGGTATGGGGTATGGACAAGTAGTTTGCTAGCCTTTAAAGGCGTTCATTTCGAAGTGTGGGTGTGTCTACCACCAACTTCTCCTATCTTCGAACTGTAACTAGGCCTGGCCTGGGAGTTGGGTGTAAAGTAGGTTGTTATATTGCCTGCTAATACAGTTTATTATTGTGGGCCAGAAACAGTTAACATGGCTGGATAAGATCTCAGTGACAGATAGGTGAGACCTGTCAAATATTACAACAAAAAGATATTAAAATTTATATATGTATATATACATACATACATACAAAATGTTGCATGTGTAACATGAGCTAACATATTCATCTCATTTCAGCCCCCTCTGGAGTAGCTTTTGGACAAGTTGCTAACTGGAAGCCCATCAGAATTCCAGCTGCTGCCCTGAAAAAGCCCATTAATTTGGGTTTAGTACCAGGGGGTGAGTTTTTCTGACCATTTAATTTTATCGTGTCTAAAGCCGCCACGGCTCACATAATACCCGCGAAAATGTGATCGGACCAAAAATTGTTAGTTTATTAGAATGAAAATACCGTCTTCTTTATTGTTTAGAGCATTTAGAGATTGAAAATTAGACTACATTTTATGTTCTCGTGTATAATGCCCTTATTTCTGATTACTTTCCGGTCGTATAAGACTACCATCCCATCAGAACAGCAGACCACACACTGTATAAATACTTACGACATGCTGCCGAGTTGGGCAGTCTCTAGAGGCTAGGTGAGCATTGACTGATGTGACTTGACTAAGCAGTTGATAATTTTAAAGGACTCGCGGAATATCATTGTGTCACTATACTAAAATGGTATATATTTATCGTATATAAAATTAATCTATGCAAACGAGCCAATGGCGCATTTGACGACTACAAACGCCAATATACATCCGCATAATTGACACACAGATGCGATACCACTCTCCCCTCCAATTGGCCACTATTTTTTTGCGTTTCAAAATTCAACCAGAAACTAACATAACCAAGATTATTTGTTAATAGCTCTCTGCCAGATGGCATTGTCATGAGACTATCATCACACTGTAAAAACACTGCCTGCTAATTTCATTGCCAAGTACATTATTTAAGAAGTGTTGTGAAGAGAGTTTTCCTTAAAAGACGACTATTAGACGCGTATAAAATTCTGGTGCTACAGTGTTATTGTGCGAGCCCCTCCCAAACTGCTAGACCGATATGTACGAAATTTTAATGTTTTTTTTATAAAGTATGATAGGACAAACCAGCAGACAGAGGCCCATACATCATCACATAATTGCTACGCAGATGAGTTGCCTACCTTCCTTCCTCCCCTCCAATAGGCTACTGGCTACTCACAAACAACACGAAACGCGACAGCATACCTGTTCACTTTACGACCGTATCATGTGACATCGACTGCAATGCAGCATAACCGTCTCTTACTAAAGGTACAATGTAGGAAATAAGAAGTAAAGTAGGTTTCAAAATATATCATTTATTTATATGTTTCTGTGTTACAGTCTCTCCCAGAATGGCGTTCAATCACATCCCTAATTTGAAAAATGTTAAACTGGGGCAGCCCTTCCATATGGACATACGACAGAATGGTTAGATTTGTTTCACTGCATATTGGATTTTACAGTCAGTTGGCTGAATGCTGATGTCAACTACCACCTGGTCCAAAGTCAGCCCAGACCCCGATAGCAATCAGCATACAAATTGATGGCTCTTTTTATTTACAATAATTCTTAAAAATCACATATTATTCAACAATGTTATAGCAACAAACAAACCAAAAATGTGTAAAAATATAAATAGTGTTTGACAATATTCTGCACACGCTGTTACAACTAATTAGATTCGAAACACTTTGTTTTGATATAAACCACATCATGGACAATAAATGCACCAACAATATATGGCGCCAACTACATTAGTTATAGCATAAGGATTACGCCGCAGATGGGGGTCCTTTTTAAAGAGTTACCCGTAATATGTTTGCAAGAATATAAAGATACAAGATGACATGTTCAGGACATGTCATCTTGTATCTTGGCTGACTGACTGACTGAGTCATGCTCTTCCAGAAGTATTGGACTGATCAGCCTTATGAACTAAGCGTCCTATCTTTATCTTAGGAAAGGATTTCTGAATATTTTTTATGTCCAACCATAAAATTAAGGGGGTGAAGCCGCGGGGCACAGCAGAGGTAATCTACACTGCAACCACTTTTCTCGTTGTAAACGGCATCAACATGTTTTCGGTGACCGTTTCGACTACTTGTGCCCTTATGGCCACGACCGTATTGGTGTCGACTACACAAACAGTAACGATGGCCTGTCGCAGCGGCTGCGCTGCCGATGCCGCCGGCGAGCACGTCCGGCTTCAACGCCGCCTTCACGTCCGCCCTCAACTCCGCCTCCCTGCTCGCGCAGAGTGAGTACCTCACCGGACTCACGTCGCGATACCGGATCACAATAGGGAACTTTACGCAATTCTTAACGTACACGGCGCCACATGCAGTTGACTAACAGATGTCGTGGTGCGTTGTTTACATTAATGTTATTAAAATGTATTGGTGCTGCACTCTGACGCCGAAGCTTTACAGCAATCTCTGTCACTGATGAGAAACTTATCTTACTTTCCTTCCATGTACGTAGACTATAAGAATGAGTGACATGAGCGTTTTGCGAGTGCAATATTAAAAGGAAGTCCTCAGGTTGACATTATTGTTATGTTGGCAACTTTGCATAAACTTTCATTGCAATGATGTCTGCTTTCAGCACTCATGAATGGTTGAATAACTATACGCCCTAAGCTTTTGCAATCGGTTAAAAACTGTAATGTTCTACCTATGTTTGGCTGATATGCGACAGTGGCGCCCTCACCGACAGAAAGCTGTGATCTTGTATTGCGATATGATTCGACGTTTGGACTCGCTACTTGTACTGCCGTGTTTCTTTCACCTTCTGTATATTGTGTTTAAACTAAATAATCTGCTTTAGTTCTCTTTAGTTATTTATTTTCCTTGAATGTCTGTTTTGTATAACATCCTTTACTTCGTAATACCACTTTAACGCATTTTGTCACGGATTATTTCAATATTTTACTATGCCAATGTTTAAACTTCATCATAGCCTTTGCATATAATACGTGTTCGTAAAAAAATGCTTTCAACAGTAGTGTTGCATTTTGGAAATAGACCCGAAGTTTCATGGCTGTTGGCTTAAATTTATATATTGCCACAGTGGTTATAGGACTAGACATTTTTTATCTCCAACTCGTCGGAGCGCTCGGTATAGCTAGATGTAATAATTATTAATATACATTTCTATACTGTGCTCATTAATTTAATTTGCTATTGGATGGATATCTTATATATTTATTTATATTCTTATACTAATTTCATATTGTGCTTAAAATTAGTAAAGACATACCGTTAATCCTGGATAAGAGAGAACAAGATTATTGAGAAAACTGTAAATGACAGTTATTACAACGGCCCTGGCTGTGTTATGTTTTAACTCTGTAAAAGCTCTAAGCTCTATAAGGGAGAAGCAGAAAGGAAAAAAAAACTTTGCGACATGTGACTTCCGTAAGTCACTGATACTCAGGATAGTAAGATGCTTCTATGAAAAAGCAATGTTCATTAAACTCACTTAGCCAGGCTTCACTGTATTGCGTAATATACTTGATTTTGTAAAGAGTTGTGAGGCTTCAGTTGTCAGTATGTAAGTGTGGAGTGGCGCTTGTAGCTTAGTGTCAGTGGTGTAGCGAAACATATAACAGGGGTGACCAACATTACAGGTAAGATCAAAATATTTGCCGACGAATCCTTATGAGATACACCAATTAATTGTCAAAATTTTGAAAAGCCATTATTTTTATTTTAAGTTTTACTACTCCCGTGTTTTTATCTTGTACTGATCGACTGGTTGCTCACCCCCTGCTATAAAAAAACTATTTTATGACAGAATACTCTTCTTATATTTATTTTATCTTTCAGTGGAATTAGCAACCGGTTTGCAAGGCATGAACCTACAGATCCTGCAGAACTTTGTCAACTCAAGTTCGGACCCGGTTGGCATGCAAGCACAGTTGGCGTCCATTCTTCAGGGCTTTCGGGGGAAAGTACCTTGGATGCCAGAGAAGGTAAAGGTTAACAGATGGTTTTCAGTCAGCCTCAAGGAAACAGTTAGGTACATCCATGTTTCCATCTGGAAAACATTCATGATTACTCGACCTCTCGAAAGCCTTTGATTTAGTGTCATGACAGTTTCTCTGGCAGAAGCTAAGGACACAAAATTATATTTTAGAGTAAGTTATCCAGGTGCTTGATTATTGCTACAACAATTTAAAAAAATGTAAATGGCAAAATACTGCTTCATATGAGTTGAGGTATGGAGTGAGATACCTCTCATTACTCTTCGGGCTGTAAGTCGACGCACTGGTTGAGGGAGTCTGTGCTGCCGGTGTCGGCTACACTTTAATTTAGCCGACGGAGTGGCCCTACTCTGCCCTCAATGCAATAAGAACATAAGGCCTTAACAATCTGTGAGAGGTTTGCTGCAGCCCATTAACTCAGATACAACAAACAAAAAGTAAAGTACAAAGAGAATTTGTACCAAAACTAAGTCTTTAGAAAGAGTTGCTCTATTCAAATATGTGTGTCACGACTCACGAGGGATGTCTTGATGACGTGGAAGTTGCAGCGGCAGAGAGACCGGCCGTGCGGGGCGCACGCAGAGTGCTCGCACGCTGTACACGAGATTTTGTTTAGCGCATAGTGCAAAGCTATAGAACATTTTTGTAATGCTGATGTTCTTGCAGAGACACTAGTTCATCAGGCATGCAGATGCTTTTTTACATAGTTAAGTGAAACATACTTATTGACGAAAAAGAATTGTCTTTAAAAGGACCGGGTCCGCCAGGCACCAGCAGTATTTTAAGAGTTCGCTGAAATATACGAGAGTGAGAGTCTCGGTGTAGATTAAAATATGATTTAACAATTTTGTAACTTAAATAATAAGTCAAATTTGCTCTTAACACTGTGGATATTTTATATGAAGTAAAGGTGTTATCATTACTGTGTGCTGGTAGTGCTGCTGTTCAATAGCTATGCTACTGGTTATAGTGCCTGCATATGACTGAAGATTGGTCACTTCATCACATGTATGTTTATTCATCTATCCTTATATGTATTACTATAATAAAAAATTTAAATATCATTTAAAGTTTCTTAAATTTATACAACATATTGAATTTGTATCTATTACAACCGTTACAGGTCAACGAATGAAGTACAATTTATCTGCATGACCTCTGGTTCCGTGGACGCTCATAAGGGTTAACAGTCACAGACATGTTGAGTATAGACAGATTATTGTGGCAATCGCCCTTATGCAGAACTGTCCAACAGCACAAAATATGCTCTTAATGTTTATCATCAATTTCAGCCGGAGGAGGAAGAGGTGGACGACGAGGACATGGGCGTGGCGGAGACTTACGCGGACTACATGCCGTCCAAGCGTGAGTGTTGCGTGTAGCGACGGTGTGGACCGGACGGAAGTGCGGCACTCGAGACATCAGATCAGCACAGAATATTGTGTCATTTCAACCAAACTTATTTATTTCTTATCACTTATTGCAGAAGCGCGAGTACCCTATTTTCGAGGCTTCTTAAATTTTCCGTTCGCTGCTTACTTCCTGGTTTAGTATTTTGTCATGGCACAACATATACACTTTTACTAGCTAGGGAGCCTGCACAACTGAATTTTTAAGAGTATTCCTTAGTTTAGCGCATTCGGCGCACGTCTGGCAACTTGTGCACTGTGGTATTCATATTATACGCATTTCGTAGTGAAACTGGGCCGGAAGCACCCGGACCCGGTAGTGGAGACGGCTTCGCTGTCGTCGGTGGAGCCTGCCGACATCAGCTACTCGCTCAGCCTGCCCGACGAGACCGTGCGCTCGGGCCGTCTGTCCGCGCTGCAGCTGGAGGCGATCGTGTACGCGGCGCAGGCGCACGAACACATGCTGCCGGATAACACCCGTGCGGGGTTCCTCATAGGTAAGTACGGCGGTGTAGCGTGCGGCCCTTCTGCCCTGCAGCTAGAGACGATAGGATCTTCGCTTAAAATATACTACACATTTTCGTTCCATCCATATTAAATTTTCACTCTTGTTTTTAAAGAAGTTTCACTTTAAAACGATGACGTCTGACGTCAATAACACTCATCTGATCACGTCATTACTCACTTTCATTACAGGCGATGGCGCTGGCGTGGGTAAGGGGCGCACGATTGCAGGCATCATCTTCGAGAACTACATGCGTGGCCGCAAGCGCGCGTTGTGGGTGTCCGTCTCCAACGATCTCAAGTACGACGCCGAGCGCGACCTCCGAGACATAGGCGCAGACCGCATAGAGGTGCACTCGCTCAGCAAGGTGATGTGGCGCTCATTCATACCTCCACCTTATAGTACACATGGGAGGTGGTACACTCGCCAAAAACACAAAACAAGCGTTTGGCACCTCATCCAGCGAGGTAATGAATAGTAACTAGCTCAGGTTAAAATATACCAGAGATCTGTTTCTCATACTCTAGTATAGAAGCTAAAACCAGTTGGAATCCGTAAATATTCCCACGGTTGAGACGACGACGAATATATTGCGTTGCATTAGTATTTTCCGTCTGTCCCAATAGGCCACCGGACTCCAGAATCTGCTCAAAACGCGACAGCGTAGCTTTTACATCACGCCGGGCTTATGTGAGTGATATGTGATGACTTTGGTAATATTAATAATGCAGCAAAAAAAAAAAACATTTTTTAATTTATTATATCATTCTCATGGGCCTATATGTGTGCAGTTCAAGTATGCTAAGATCTCGTCAGCGGTGAACGGCAACGTGAAGAAGGGCGTCATCTTCAGCACGTACTCGGCGCTCATCGGAGAAACGCAGGCCAACACAAAGTACCGGTCGCGCCTGCGCCAGCTGCTGCAGTGGTGCGGGGATGACTTCGATGGCCTTGTATCCTTTGTGTGACAGTGAGGTGTAGCCGCCAGGTGGGACTGACAGGGGGCGTGGCCTTAATGAGGGAAGGAGCAACGAGCGTGGACGGATTTATCAGTTTCCGGGGGATGTTGGCTTCTAATGTTGATGTATAAATAACAAGTATTTCTCGTGACTTCGCACAAAATCTAACATAAATTAATCCCAAATGACCCATTGACTCTTGTTGTAAAAAGTTGTCAAATTGTCACTCGTGCTTGATTGAAAGCGAAACATGCATCAAAGCTTTCGCCTTTATAGTATTAGACATAGATTATATTTAGGTGGTGAAATTCACGATGGTCGATGATTTTACAATCTTTTGATATGTTCTCTACTCAACAAATGATTCAAATAATAATTTATAAGCTTTAAAGATTTGAACATGCTATATTATTTTTATATGCGTTCCGTTTATTTTTGCTAGTCCCCGATGCATCCTTACATAATTCAGATCGTATTCGACGAGTGTCACAAGGCCAAGAACCTGTGCCCTGTAGGGTCAGGCAAGGCCACGAAGACCGGCCTCACCGCTCTCGAGCTGCAGACAAGGCTGCCGAAAGCGCGCGTCGTGTACGCGTCGGCGACGGGCGCGTCCGAGCCGCGCAACATGGCGTACATGGTGCGGCTCGGCATCTGGGGGGACGGCACCCCCTTCCCGACCTTCATGGACTTCATTAATGCGGTGGAGAAGAGGTGAGTCAATTCAGACGTGATGCCGGCCCTTCTGTGTGTTTGTTGCTGCCTTTGGTGCTATAACTCGTGTCTCAGCATGATGTGCCTTGCATTACAACGATTTTTCTGTCCCGCGGCTTTGCTCCGTGATTCTGTATGCGTGTTTCTTTTAGTGATGAAATTGTTTTTCCAGTGCTGTTGATGCGTACATGTTTATTGTCCATTTTTGAGTGCCCTGAAGTATAAACAACCCCATCCCCCTACATGAAAATCATGATTTTTCGTTACTTATCACTTAATAGGTGATACAATAACTTACGAACATATGCAAGATCACTTTTAACCTAATAACACTAAAAACTAATAACAGCTTATCGGTTTATCGCTATAATAATTTTAAAGCGAAAAAAGCAACAATTTAAGGAACAAATTATAGCAACATTTAGAACTTTAGATTACGGTATACTTTTTTTTGGGTGCATGGGGATGTGTGTGGAATATTTTGAGATGTGAAATTTATTTCCTTTGAAAAACTCTTTACTATAAACAATATTTATTAAATATGTTTTCCCTATTATATAAACTATTATAACATTACTATGACTCTTCTAAAGTATATTGTTTTAAAAATGTTATGGTGCGAGTGAAACAAAACTACTCCCTCATTGAAAATATTACAAAAAGATGACATACGCAAAGTGTACGTTGACGTAATCTTTCATTTTATTTAAGACGACTCATTCATTTGGCTATTTGCCCTTTGTGTATAACACTACCGCAGTATTGTCGTTGACCCGGAGGTACGCCATGTGTTTTTACCATTTAAGACTGAAAGAAAATAGTCCATTTCTTTTATGAAAAATTGGACTATACGTTTCATAAAAGTAGATCCGGTAGACGCTAATTCTATTTTTGTCTCTGGCTGTGCGCATCAACTTGATGCCCTCCTACTCCACGTTGTCCGCAGAGGCGTGGGTGCCATGGAGATCGTCGCCATGGATATGAAGCTTCGAGGCATGTACATAGCGCGCCAGCTGTCTTTCCACGGCGTCACGTTCAAGATAGAGGAGGTGCCGCTGACCGACTCATTCCGCGACACATACGACAAGTCTGTCGCGCTGGTAAGTGCTTACTTGCATAACAGGCGCGCACCGGAATTAAGGTCGTGTACCTAACTATTAGTTGTTATTATTATTTTTACAGATTTTACTTGGAGTGTATTATCTTATTTAAATCTACGAGGGTTGATTGAAAATATTCGGCCTAACCAGAAAATAAACACATACCAAATAAGTTATATTATAGTTTTGCCATCTCCCATTTAAAGCATTTAGACCGTTGAAAAACAATGATTCTTCCCTGGAGAAAAAATATGCGTCTACTGCTGTTTAGACCACGTCGTTTGTCGAAAATCTTTGACCTCCTAAGTGCTGTTTTTGGTATAGGAACAGAAAGTCTGACAGTGCCAGATAGGATGCCGATGCGGTAATAGTTTAAAACCACAATTGTGGATTTCAGCCATTTGATTGCACAGACGTGTGAACACGGGTGTTATCTTGATGAGACGGGATTTGATCCCTCTGGACGCTTTTCTTTTTTTTCCTCTCGTAAACGACGTAGTAAGACACAGTAGTAATCAGAGTTAGTAGTCTGACCCCTTTCAACATAATCACACCTGATAGCGTGCGAGTTCCAGAATACTGAAGCCATTATCTTATTTGCCGACAAAATCGCCTTAGCCTTTTGTTGGGGTGGTGAACCAGGTCTTCCTCACTGTTTCGATTGTTGTTTTATTTCTGGCGTCCAGTAATCAAACAATATTTCGTCCATTGTAACAAACCAATTCAAAAAATCATCTGCATCGGCTTATATAACTCCAAACAGTCACGTGAATTAGTCAATCGCGTATTTTTTTGTTCAACTGAAAGGAGTCGCAGAACCCACCTCGTAGACACCTTGTGGAAACCCAATCCGTTGACTATGATGTTTTAAGTTAGTTCATAAGAAATGCCTATAATTTCGGCTATCTCCCTAATTTTTAATCTGTGGTCTTCCATAATTAAATCAAGTATGTTTTTAACATTTTCCTCAGTAGTGGACGTCGAAGGCCTTCCAGAGCGTGTTTCATATTTCACACTCTCTACCACGTTTGAATTCTGCTATCCACTTTTTGACGGATGAATAAGACAGCAGAATTTCCTAAATACTGACTATATCATCATTGATGGCTTTCGGTGATAGCCCCTTCCTATGGAGGTACTTGATGACGGCACGCTGCTCGATTTGCCCCATTTGCAGAAACTATGTCCGATTGCTTTGTTAAAAAAAAAACAACTAATAACACACGTTTCGAACTTCGAACAATTGACCAGTCCGAATTGAACTAAATAATGTGGGTAGAGTTGATTTTTAGAATTGAATGAATCTGTGATTGGCCGAGTATTTTCAATCCACCTGGTATCATCTTCGCGTCTCGTTTTATGTTTGAGGATATTATAAAACTTTTTGCCGATACCTAAAACTTGTCAGTCTATCTGATGCATTACACTCTGCTACATTACATACATACATAGCACTTAACATCGCGCGCACCATCTGGCCTCATAGTCTCTCTTATATCGCGTGCTTTTAAATTTTTACTTGATGACTAAGATAATGCAGTAATTTGCCTTTTACACCATCCCCTCTGCTGATCCTCATACCTAAAGAACATGGAACGCGACAGAAGCGACGCTTCACTAGGACGCATGTCGTGCTGTCTTGTTCATTTCTAATGTTTTACCATAAAGTATGCGTTTATTTATTTGTAGCATAGCTTTAATGCCAAAAAAATCATATATTTTTCAATCCGGTATTTAACAATCCCGTGAGTTTCGAGTCAAAACTATTCCGTATGACATTTGGCGTTATAACTAGCCCCATTAGCTACGCTTCTGGTGATGCTCTAATGACGGACGTTTCGTCAGTGGGTAGAGGCGATGCAGCGCTTCACGGAAGCGGCGGAACTGATCGACGCGGAGTCGCGTATGAAGAAGACCATGTGGGGCCAGTTCTGGTCGGCGCACCAGCGGTTCTTCAAGTACCTGTGCATCGCCGCCAAGGTACGTACCGCGACGAGCTTACTAACGTGACATCGAATTCACTTTACAACGGTCCTAAAGAAGTGTCACTCCGAGAACGCGACCGTTAGGTCCTGTAGTTCAGAGCCTTGCTATGTTTTGTTCCATGCACAATTATGTTCTGCAAATAAAAAATATAAATTTATTGTGTTCAATACATTTACATAATTTGTTTACAGTTAGTAATAAAAAAATAACGTTAACATTTTCAAGTGGATAAATATATAACTTAGTCTAAAAATGCTGTAATTAATCTTACTTTTGATTTTGCACCAGGCTGTTCTAGGATACAGCCAGAGGGTTCAAACGAATATGATCATTGGTAGTCACCGAAAGACTAATCCTTCGGTTCTATAAAATTATTAATAATGATATTATGTTGTGTCAGGTGAATCAAGCGGTGGTGACAGCGCGCGAAGCGGTTAAGTGCGGCAAGTGCGTCGTGATCGGCCTGCAAAGCACCGGGGAGGCGCGCACGCTCGACCAGCTGGAGAGAGACGACGGCGAGCTCACCGACTTTGTCTCCACCGCCAAGTGAGTGTACACGTGTGAACATGCACATAACACCGGCGAGGCGGACGCTCGAATAAGCTGGAGAGAGACTACGGCGAGCTCACCGATTTCGTCTCCACCGCCAAGCGAGTGCACACGCACAGTGCACGTACGCACGCACCGGCGAGGCGCACGCTCGTCCAGCTGGATAAAGACAACCGCAATCTCACTAGTAGACTTACACGTAAACATAACATGTGTGTTGACAAGCACACGCACATGCAAGTATTTTTCCATTGCCATAGATATTAACTATCTTGGTTACGTTCCAGGGGCGTGTTCCAGTCACTGGTTGAGAAGCACTTCCCGGCGCCGGACCGCGGCCGCATCAACCGACTTCTGGGGCTCGAGGGCAAAGCGCCCGCTGCCGCAGCCGTGGTCGCCCCACTCACCAACGGCAACGCCCTCGGCGATAGCGGTGCCAAGAGGAAACGTTAGTAACAAGTGATAGAGAGAGAAAGTCAATGAGTAAACAGGATTCTCTGTCTAACGCTAAGATGTGTTAAGCTAAATTTGAAGAAATTGTTCCAGACAGAGAGAGAATGTATAAGATATGCAGTGTAGAGATATAGAAAATGGCCAAGTTATTTGTAGTTAACACACAAAAATTTTGGTGAAAATGAACTTACTTTTAATGTAAAGATATTTATGAGCAGTGTCAGCACGAGCGGGAGGCGCGGCGGCCAAACGGCCGCGTGGCGGGTCGTCGTCAGATGAATGGGAGGAGGCGGGTGAGGAAGGAGAAGGCGAGGCGGAGCGTGAGTCGGATGTCGCCGATGATTCTGACTACAGCGATTCCAACCCCTTCGGCGCCGGCAGCGATAGCGACGGAGGTAGATAAACACCACCTGGCGTTTACATTAATAATTATGTTTTTTTAGGCTAATAAGACAATATAGAATATTAGATAGAAACATTTTTTTTCCTTTATTTTTAAAGAATTGTTCTAACTAAAAATCCATAGATAGCAACTTATTTATTGGATTTTTAATCTACGCGTAGAATTGTGTCAAGTGTGCCAGTTGTTTATAAAAACCAAAACATTCACAGGCTACGTGGCGCCGTGGGAGCGTAAAAAGAAGGCCACGAAAAAGAAGAAAACCGTCGCTAAGAAAAAAGCAGCGAGCACTCAGGACAAGATTGAAACCATGTTCGAACGTAAAGCGGCCGCCCCGGCCCCGCCCACCGTGACTATCAACACTGCGGGACGCGCGCTTACTGGGACCCCAGTGGGGACTAACGGACTGTACCTCGGGCCTAGCAGGGCCCCGCCCGCGCGCTCCGCCATTGAGCGCGCCTGTACTATGAAAGAGCAGTTGTTGGCCGCTATAGAGCGCTTGGGCAGACGGCTGCCGCCCAATACCCTCGATCAGTTGGTCGATGAGTTGGGTGGTACCGACAATGTCGCAGAGGTAACATTCAAAATCATTTCCTTATCCTTCATAAGATCTTACTAACTAGTAATAAAGTCAAAAACTTTACTTCCAACCCTAGACCAGACCTGCAACAACTCTACATTGTAATTTAATTATTAAGCTATCGATATAAGTACTATTTTACTTACCTACGCTTTGAAGTTTATGATATGTAATATAAGTATTTGACATAGAGTATTGACGGAGCGCCGACGAAATGAAAATTGTCCAATAAAAAACATGAAATAGGATGAGATAGGCCACTCTTGATAATCAAATTGCAATAGATAGAAATATCGATATTATCGATAACAATAATGAGAATTATTAACTACTGATAAATAAATTAATATGATTTATTTATCCCGTCGCATTTGTAACTCTCTGAGTGTTCCAGATGACAGGTCGCAAGGGGCGCGTGGTGCAGACGGAAGACGGTCAGATCCAGTACGAGAGCCGCTCGGAGGCGGACGTGCCACTGGAGACGCTTAACCTCACGGAGAAGCAGCGTTTTATGGACGGAGAGAAGGACGTCGCCATCATATCGGAGGCCGCCTCTAGTGGTATCTCACTGCAAAGCGACCGCAGGTGAGGCTGGCGTCGATGACGTCATATCGGCATTCTGAAATGTATAACTGCAACATTCTCTGAATATCAGTGCGATCGCATAGATGACGTTATATTTTGGCGCTCGTTTAGATTTTGAATTTGTTACCTCGTTATGATAGCTATGTACTGTGGCGTTCTGCTCAGCCCAGTAGCTCCACGACGATTTGTAACTACAACTCGCTCAACTGCATACCGTCTATGACCCCGGCGCGACACCCCGACACGGCGCTCCGGTAGTGTACTAACTGTGCATTGGCGTGTATACCTGGGATCGTGGAAGCCTCGAAGGAGGTTCCCTTCCATCCTATTCTAGATATAAATTGTGACACAAAGTTGTGTGTAGTTACCTCACCATGTGTCAATATTGATGATCATTATTGCTCACCAGGGCAAGGAACCAAAGACGGAGAGTTCACATCACACTAGAGTTGCCGTGGTCGGCGGACAGGGCGATACAACAGTTCGGTGAGTAGCCAGTGTCAGCCTCAATAGAAAAAAAGTGTAATCTTATGTACATTAGCGTTATCGCTTTATTCACAATCAAACAATGACGGTAAAATATTAATAGACTAATGTTAGGCGCAACCTGTTTAGTTTCACTACTACGGCGTCATTAATCAGCAAACGCTTCCGGCTACTTGCTGCTGTAGTAGTGTAATGTGACATGCGTAACATAAACCGTGAAACTTTAGACGTGACGTCTGTAAACTAATTCCTAAGTGTAAGTAATTTTTTTGGTGTTGGCAGGTCGTACGCATCGTTCGAATCAGGTGAATGCTCCGGAGTATATGTTCCTGATCTCGGAGCTGGCGGGTGAGCGGCGCTTCGCCTCCACTGTGGCGAAGAGACTCGAGTCGCTCGGTGCGCTCACGCACGGCGACCGTCGCGCCACCGACACTAGGGATCTCAGCCAATTCAATATCGATAACAAGTACGGTAAGTGCGTGTTCGTTACGTTCGTGTACACCGCATGTCTGTGCACTGTGTGCGTCTACGTGCGAAGGTTATTACGTATTTTTGTTAGAGGGCATGGTGAAAAGGTTACACGACGAAGTTTTTAGAAAACAATGCTCATTCGCTTAATGTACGCACCAATGCCTGCGAACTGTTGCATAGAGCATTATCAAGTATTCGGACTTCATTATTTTAAATCACTCTTGTTTTCGAGAATTTTTGATACCATTTTTATCATCTCAATGCAGACTAAAAACTAGTTCATGTGCTTGTTCCATGCTCCTTGATATTTTTGGCATAAACACTGAAGGCGTTCACAGTAAATTACCCTTTTTTTCTAGATCTAGTTATTTGTTTATTTCGTCTAAATGCACCTTGTGAGAATGCTACATACTGTGTTTTGATTGAACCAGTAGAGAACCAGACTCAAAAGTTCTTCCAGGTTCACATAGGTACAACATTGATTGTGCATACATTCAGACAAGGATGCCAGTCGTAAAATGTTCTGAAAGATTTTAAAGCCTTACTTACCTTTCTATTTGCAAATATTTAACTTTCTATACATGCATTTTTTAACTTCTTCTATAGTCTTGATCGCTGGTTTCTACGTAACAGGATAGTTAATTATTTTGTCATTGCCGAAACTCGAACGATCTGGTGTGCCCGCTTTCCTGACTAATAGATAATTGTTATCATATTTACCTTTACACTCGCACGCACTGAACCCTCCCCCCGCCATATCTCACTCATTTGCCCGTTTCCAGGTCGCACGGCACTGGAGGCGGTGATGAAGGCCATAATGAAGTACGAGACGCCGCTGGTGGCACCGCCGCGCGACTACCCCGGTGAATTCTTCCAGGACGTGGCGTCGGCGCTGGTGGGCGTCGGCCTCATCGTCAACAGCGAGAGCGCGCCCGGCGTGCTCGCGCTAGATAAGGTAACGTGCTGTGTATTCCGTGTTTAGTGTAGTACGGAATTATGATATGTATGAGATATATGATCACAATGTATATGAAAGCCCAGTAATTTAGACAGGTTTGTAAGTCGTATCCCACCACCCTATGACACTAATGACCACAGAGTAAAGTCGTAGGTTACTGGTAGTTAATTAAAAACTGTACAGGTAAACACTAACTGCACTGCACATTGACTACGAAAGTGTACGTAATATGTATTACTCTCGTTACAGGACTACAACAATATGTCGAAGTTCCTAAACAGGATACTGGGCATGCCCGTGGAACTGCAGAACAGATTGTTCAAGTATTTCACTGACACGTTGGCAGCAGTCATGGAGCAAGGTATACTATCGTACCTACTGAACACATGTATGCGTGCGGACGGACAGGGACATTGTGTATAGTGTATATACCTTCGCATGCCCCTTGATATAGCTTACAGGACACTGCACAGGACTTGGATCGATATCAAAAGTGGAAATTGTACGTGATTCAGAATATTGAATAAAGTACACATACTTTAATCATTATTCTCAATCACATATAATATTTCATACTAGGCTGCCAAATTCGAGTTCTTTTTGGGAATTTCCACTGAATAACACGTAACGCCAGCTATTTGTATAACATGAGAGGGTATAGGATCATAGTAATAGTATACTGAGAGGAGCTGTTTAGAGTTGCGCGGTCTTCAGCGTGCAAACGAGCATAAACATCTCCACAAACAGAGACTTTGCACAACCTCTACAGGACCGGACTATTATACCGCAAGAAATTCGACTACAATAGTTCACGCCGGTATGATGTCAACGACGGTACGCCGCCCGAAATTGTGTTACCTGCTGCTGCTGCGCATTTACTGAGTAGGGAGAGACCGCGGAAGGAGTCGCACCTAAATGTAGTATTGTTGATAGTACTGATGTTGTATTTAATTATTTGTAACAGCCAAGCGCAGCGGTCGCTTCGACCTGGGTATCTTAGACCTGGGCAGCGCGGGCGAGTGCGTGCGGCGCGCCCGTTGCGTGCGCTTCCTGCGCAAGCACGCCACCGGCCAGGCGCCCGTCGAGCTGCACACCGTCACGTCCGAGGTAATAATGTGCAGTGAGGTGTGCATGATGGGACCGGGAAGTTGCTACAGGCTTCAGTAGACTGTGTACGGAGACGTGAAGGATGATAGAACGTCTTCAGGCGTCGCACGTCCTAGGGCGTTCTGGCAGATTTCTTTCTATCATGTAGGTGTTTTGCCCCTTAACGTTTTGAGGCGTTCAATAATAAAACATAAATTTTTTTTACTAAAATGTTTAATTAATCTTAAGAATAAGGTATCAATATTTGAAACTATAACTAGGTAAGGCACTTTTACTTATAATAAATCAACTTACAAAACAAAACAATCTTAGGAGGGTGAGATCAATTATATGTTGAACTATAATTAGCGACTAAACATTTACTTATAATAAATCAACTTTCTTATAACAAAACAATCTTAGGAGTGTGAGATCAATAATAATGTTAATTAATAATTAGGTAGGTACGAAACTTTTACTCATAATAAATCAACTTTCATAATAAAAAATTAGTAAAAATGACCTTAGAAATTACTGTTAATTATGATATTATAAATTAATTTCGTTATGCCTGGCATCGAAGCAAGATGGACAAAGTGGAGGTTTTTGTGGACATCCTTTGCAACGGTAACTAGTTTCTACGCGTTTTCCATCTTTGGAACAAACACGGCATTTTAAAAAAGCATATTTTTTCTTGCTGCCAGGATTAGATTCAATTCGTTCAGGCCAGTGGCCCTTCATTATATCTAAAGATCTCTCATTACGCTCAATTGCTGGTATATTATTGTGTAGCCTGTTGTAATGCATACTTTTCTTGTTGACCAAGTCCTTTACATTTATGTTAGTATCGAGTTTTATCAAGTCTTTTATCAATTCCTCTCTAAACATAATAAATTCATAACTTTTGTCATTATTTTTTTTGTATTTTTTGTACAAAAAATATGCATTCCATACT
Organism: Eumaeus atala; assembly: GCA_017140195.1. Classification (NCBI taxonomy): domain Eukaryota; kingdom Metazoa; phylum Arthropoda; class Insecta; order Lepidoptera; family Lycaenidae; genus Eumaeus; species Eumaeus atala. Next base: position 301,433 of record JAFELO010000416.1, on the reverse strand, counting down.
GATATGTCTAAAAGATGAAATAATACTCTTTTATACCAACGAATTGTTTTTCTAGTGTTTGAATAATAAGAGACCATTTGGTCTAAGCGATCAATTCCTGACATATGATTATTATAAGTCGCCACCTCAAGAGGCCACATCTTCTTTCTCCCAAATCTGTTTTGTACTTCAACCATTGTAGGATGAGTGTTTGTAGAAATCATCAGGACAGGGCGACTATCCCTCCATTTAGATACGTAAACATTGTTCTTTCGGACCCAAACGTGTTCACCTTTCTTTAATTTTTTCTTTACAATACCGTCAGGATTACCTTTCCTATTTGACCGCAACGTTCCAACAGTGTGAGTTCTCAAACCGAGTAATTTCTTGCACAAGCTAACAGAGTTATAAAAGTTGTCCATATATAAATGCTGTCCCTTCAAAAGGTAAGGTCGCATTAGCCTCAAAACTAGGTCTTCAGTCTTTGAAATGTTTTCTTCTAGGTTTTCTTTACCACAATACATGTAAATATTCAAGACATATCCATCCGACGTTGTGAGATCATAGAACTTGATACCGTAACGAGCCTTTTTTAGATTTAATATATTGACGAAATTGCAATCGCCCTCGGAATAGAAGTAAAGATTCATCTAAAGAAAGATTTTTACCAGCATTGTAAATCTTTTGAAAATGTGCTGTAGCTGTGTCAATAAACGGAGTTATTTTTCTTGATCCCTTAGCATCAACTTCAGAAGCGTAAAGACAACGCAATAATTGTTCATGTCTTCTAGCAGACATAACATACGTAAAAATTGGGTGATAATACAAATGATTTGTGTAGGTAAACAGGTTACGTTGTTTAGGGTATTTAACATGTCCTTTCAGCAAACATAGTCCCAAAAATTTCAATATTTCTTCATTATTGGTGTCTCAAAATACAGCCCTTCGACTATGTCTGGTGTGGGGTCTGTTAGTAGAACACAACTTATTACCATAGGCATTTGTACACTGCACAATATAATCGACGAATTGTTCAGGAAAAACAATATCAAACATATCCCGAGGATTGTTTACATTCTCTTTGTTTACTGATATGCCTTCTATTGATGAATCAAAATTAAATTCTGGAATGTCAACTAGTGTAGAGGACCAATCCTGACTCTCGAAGTCGTCGTTGTTTGGCTCGTTGTTACTATTAGACTGGGAATTATGAGTAAGTACGAGTACTCTCGAGTACTCTTTCTATCTCAGTTCTACTAGTAGAAGGCTGAACATTTTCGTTTTGCTGAGATTCTTGCTCAGTTTGATGCTCCGATTGTGATAAATTTTGGTAAGGAACATCTGATAAATCGGTAGAAGACTTACTTGAATCAGACGATCCACCGACACGTCGTCGTGACTTGTTCGGTTGATGTACTCTTACCACGGTTTCTGAATCGGAACTACTGCAATTATATTCATCAGAAGGTACGTAGCATTGGTCGGAACCATATTCTCCATCATCTGCATAAGGATCTTGGCTAGATTCTGACGATGAAGCTTCGTCAAACAATTTTTGTATACGATTTTGTTGTCTTTGGTATGGATCATTGGATTCCATCTAAAGGGTAAAAACACAAACATATAACTTCCATTGGTAAATAAAATAGTGTATTAAATCACACTAAACACATATAATATACACAAGTACACGTAAATATTTTTATTATAAGGATATTACCTTGAAACCGCGCAAAACTCGCACGCACCCACTCCAATACGCTCGCAAATGCGCACTGACCGAACGAGTGAACCAAAGTCTATTGACCGCGACTGCCGACGGACGTTGTGTCTGTGTGCAGTGTGTATTACAATTGTCAATGTAGTGGAGAAATGGCTGTCCCTTTCTAGTAAGTTTTTACCATTCAATGTGACACTAGCAAATTTCTGAGGGTTCGTACGGGGACAAAAAAAAATTCCCGCTAATATTTAATAGGAAACAATACCGCCCGTCGACGTACGGTGGATTACTAGATTTCAAACTCGAACGACTGTCGACGTAGTGTCGCGTTTGTTTTTTTATCTTCTATCGCCCACCGACGTACCGCGCGCGAACGTGTTAAATAATTATTGTATATCAATTCCAATGAATTGTTCTTGTCAGGTTTTCCAGGGAAATGTTTGTCTTTTCATAAGCGTAATGTTAATAAGTTGCTTACACAATTCATTTGCATCCACAGCAGCTGTCGGGTAGACTTGTATACTACAATTTGAATATAATGTACTGTCTACAATTATGAAATAACATGTCCCGACTGAGTGGCTCGACGGGGAGTCCTCGTCGCCGAACGTAAACGTATAGTGCAGCTTTACACCCACTACGGGTATGCAACCACTACGCAAAGAGTTTTGGAAATTCGACACCTGAGGAGGTGAAATAGGGCTTGAAAGTTTATACATAGTTTAGGCTGTGGTGTCCGAAATTTTTGATGTTAGTAGCAGGTAATTTTGTCTTAAAGCTTTTGAATACAAAGAAATGAGTAAGTATATCAGTATTTAAAATATTGTACACTGTTGTGATTATACAATTTACATTGCTAACATATACCCAAAGAATCATTAGTCTCATACTTGATACTGACTAAAGATCTTTAGCAGTGCTAATGTTATAAAGTTTCTAAGTTCATTGTAATACCTACGTATCACCATGATATTCAACTTCAGTCGGCTGTTTAAACCTACATACCTAATCGTTTTACCTATTCACTTTTTTTGTAAAATGAGCACTTATAAATAAATAAGTAGGTACGTATTTACATCCACTAACCCAGGTATCCGTTTAGTGGAGGAGGCGCCCTTTGTACCCCTCTTACAAGAAGAAGGCAGAAAAGAGCAAAAAAACAATGAGGCGGCGCTATTGCGCACGGGGCAAGGGACGAGGATGGAAATTTCGCCCCATTGCACTGTCAAAAAGTTGGTCGGGTTGTCCTGTGGTGCGGGACAACCCCATCTGGGGAGGTGGCGTCGGTCCTTAGGGGGTTGACTAGTCGTCGAGGTGGCCTGATGATTTGCCGTTCCGGGGCACCTCATCAAGGGCGGCACTGATGATGATAATAATTTTATATACTTATATGTGTTGATGCGTTACGTCAGGATGACACATGGAGGGCCGCGGGACCATCCTAAGAGATGGACACTAGGCGATTACGTGTAGAGTGGCCCTTGTACTGGATATTCATGTGTCTGACAACAGGGATGAAGGTCGGTACTGAGTCGGAGGGCCGTCTCTGTGATCAAGTCCGGAAGGTTCGTTTTAACCAATAGTAGGCTATCGAGATGGGAAGCTGCCTTCGAGCTTTGAGCATAAGTACGGCCATTTTGTTTGCTAAAATGTTGCTCAATTGAAAAAACAATTCATTCCTAAAAATATTTTTTTCTGCGATCTCCCTATACCGCTCCAATCGTTTCGGTTTTACCACCTTGTTCATCTTTAATTTATCAGTTAAGAGAGGCGCAGTGCGTCTCTTAGAGGCTGCAAGTCCTAGGCAATCTCTTAAAATACGCGACATAGGTCTAGGTGTCATCTCCATTTCCCGAGATATCGTTTGCTTCCGACAGGATTTCTTCGAATTCTTTCCCTCGCTGCTTCGTCCACCTTTTTCGTACGAAAACTACGTGAACTGCCAGATCTTTCACTGCCACAAACAGTCTCATTGTACCTATTAATAGCCCGGTATATCAATTTTTGACTAATACCAAATGTATTAATCAAATGTTTGATGTCAAGAACGAACATGTAGTTTTGTATGCGTTATCTAACCATATGCAATTTTATCAATGTTAAACAGCTATGTAAAATACGCTAGGAAACGCCCATGGGAAAACCATGGCTATATAATGATTATTATAATTTAAAATGATTAACTACAATTTAGGTTTGTGATCGATTTTCTCAAAATCTACGAGGAAGACCTCTGGATGAAACGATTCTCGACGAAGGTTTTAGTGTTTAATTTTTTAGGGTAGCAATCAGGACGGTGTTGTTCACAGGCGAAGGGTTGCTGATGTTATAATAAAAGTTAACAGGTGTAACATAATTAAAATATTATAATTTAACAACATTAGTTGACTCTGACGTCAGTCGAAAAGGGCGTGGGTTCGTATCACGCACCGTGTCATATTCCTGTGCGCGATGTGAGTGTGTATGTTAGGCCAGGCTCAGTGCACGTCCCGCCGCAGTCGACGGGGGCGCGAATAGTAGTGCCACGTGCCCGTGTCTGGGCCGCGATGGGTACCCGGTCCGTTGAGACACGGCGTCGCTGGGACTGGTTCAGAGGCAGACGGACAGTTACTAAAGGAGGAGCAGCCTGGCCATTTCGCCGGGTCCAGCCTGTCGCTGTAGGAGTCCTGTCGAAAGAAAAATACCTATGTTCATTACGAATGTCCATATGTCAACGAAAGTAGATGATATTGTTAAATATATTTATAGCAGGACGCAGGAAACAGTTTCTCTCGAAATAATAAATATGAAGTTTGAAAAAGGCCACAAGTCATATAATTTTTTTGTAGCAGAGGCTAACATGCAAAAGTACATGGATGAAAAATTATGGCCGAAGGGGGTATTTCGTCGCATTATTCATTATAAGAATAGAAGAATAAACAGTACTAACACTTGCACTGCTGTCGGGTCTAACCAGAATAATTAACGCCAGGCTATGATAGCGCTGGAATAAAGCCCACACCTTTACCTGTCTCAGCCCAAACCGCTGATGGTGCCATATCGAGATTATACAACTCATTACACAATACCATATCAGCACAATTTAAGCATCTATGCGACAAAGTGCGAGGCCTCGAAAAATGCATTAACTTCATGAGTTGCTAGTATGAAGACCTCATAAAGTCTCTCACCGGCACCAAAGCAGAAATAGCTAGCCTCCGCGATGATAACAAATCACTACGTGGAGAACTACAGTCTGTACAGGCGCGCACCAAGCACCTCGAGGATGAGCTGGCTCGTCAAGGGCAATGGGCCAAGCTCCAAAACATTGAGGTGATCGGATTGCCCGGGACGAAAGAAGAGCCTGCGGTCGAAGTCATCATGCAGTTAGCAGCGCAGGCCGGAGTAATCGTCGAGCACGGAGACTTTGAGCTCGCACACCAAGTACAGGCGCGCCGGCCCGCTCTCGGCGCAGCGCGGCCCATCGTCGCTCGCTTCAGGCAGCCAGCCACCACGGACGCCGTGGTTGTAGCCGCTCGAAAACATCGCAACATTACCTCAAAAGCGCTCGGTATGTACATTTTTTTCGCACGTTGCAACTCTCGATGCAACTCATGATCCACCATTTGTCTGTGAAGATGAACAAGGGGAGACACTCTATCGCGGTCTTTCTCGATATGGAGAAGGCCTTCGACAGGGTGTGGCACCCGGGTCTCCTGTACAAGTTGGTGGACGCCGTAGCGGTGGAGCGGCGGCACTCCTCGGTGAAGGCCATACGCGCCGTAGTGCCCCAGGACAGTTGCCTATCCCCTTGCCTGTACACGGCCTACACCAACGACATCCCCACACTCAATGACCCTTCGGGAGAGGGTGAGGCGGATGTCATCCTCGCGCTGTTCGCCGGTGACAGCGCACCTCACTAAGCCACCTCGTCCCGAAAGCCGGAGCTCGCAACTGGGCGCATGCAGCGCATGCTGGACTCGTTGCTGGAGTGGCTCAACAAGTGGCGCATGTCCGTCAACGTGGATAAGACGATATGTCAGCAAGAGGCGCTCCATGCCGGGGCGGTTGAAGTTCAGAGGCCAGGTTGCGTCTCGGGAATCCCCAGTCGTGTATCTCGGATGCAGTATCGACCAGGTGCTACGGATGGGCTCCCAGGTGGACCGAGCGGTCAACCAGGCAAGAACAGCCCGCGCTTTGCTGTGGCCTGCACTAGCGTCCGGACTTCCTACACGCACGCAACTGGAGATTTAAAAGATGTATATCCGGTCACGCCTCACTTCTGCCGCCTCCGCATGGTACGCGCCTCCCAGGCCCAGCGGAAACGCCTGCAAGCCCAGCAGAACATATCCCTACGGGTCGTGATCGCGCGTGACTTGCGGATAGGGTCGCTGGAGGAGTTTGTGGTTCGATTGTCGAACGCTATGTTCAATAGGGTAGACAATGGACCGCATGCTCATCTACGTGACCTGGCCCCGCTGCACACGTGACCACCTGACGGGAGACCGTATCCGCGCGAATTACAAAACGAACAAGAGATTTGCTCAGCTTTTTACAAAATCTTTTGTAAAAACTTTAGTACTCCTACGCATAGTTCCATAGGCGAGACTATTTCAACGACAAAAAATATCTTCGACACTTTGCACAGCATTTCCGTAAAATAACTTTTTTATACACTGCTTAATAGCCTCGATATAAATAAGGGCCCAGGTTGTGACAAAATTCTAGCCCTATTCTACACTAAGTGAGAGAAATCCTCGTATTTGTGCCACTAAAATTCTCACTTGTGAATGGCCCATAATAGTGTTGTGTGTGTACGTGCCCACGAATTCTTATGACAATTTAGACGAATTTGTAAATTGTTGAAGCGCAATTAGTCCTATTATTGAGGAGCATTGAATAGAATCTGTGTTTATACAAGGTGACTTGAATGCGGACCCGGGTGAGTTGTTTTACGATGAACTTGTACACTTGTGCATTGAACAAGTGGTCAAGTGTTGACGTGGATACACTGAGCTCGGGATCGGGTACGTCTACTTTTGTGTGACGTCTACAAGTGACGTGCTCGGGCCAGCCAGCTGGTTGGATCATTGTATAGCAATTTTCTCGGCTAAACAGTCTGTTGTAGGTGTATACGTTAATTATGACGCTCGTTGGTCCGATCACTGTCCACCCGGTATTGAGTGTAACTTATCTTTAGTTACGTCTACTGTTCTACCTAAAATTATTAACGTGAGTAAAGAGATAGTGTGGGGGATGAGAAGTAAGGAACAGGTGGAAGTATATACCAATGAGTGCAATAATAGGTTAAAATTAATTGACTAGTGTAATGTGTAAATTGTGCTGAATGTTACTGTGAGAGCCGTGGCCACAGGCGTGCTCTTGACAGGTTTTGTTCCGACATTGTGGCCGCACTGAGAGATGCGGCGGCGGTGAGTCGATGAAGATGGGGAGGCGTGCCACACACGTGGTGGGATGGAATAGACATGTCAATGATGCGCACCAGGTGGCCAGGTGTAGGTTTAGGGAATGGGTGCTGTGTGGTGGGCCCAAATATTTTTATCGACAAATGAGTGAAACTAAAAATATATTTAAATGTAGATTAAGATGGTGCCAAGATCACCAGGAGCAAATGAAAATGGGCGCTCTTGCGGAAAAACACTGTAAAGGTGTCTTCCGTGGTTTCAGGAAGGAAATTAGTATATTCAGTTTACGGCCTATGTATGCACGTATGTACGTAGGCCACGTGATTAGACACGTTGGCAATGTCCGTATGATCACTCACACGGACACGGTGCTTAAAACACATTTTTGTATAAAATAACCTTCAGGCCCGCAAGCGTCGGTGTTTAGTCCTGATATGATCGGTCAGGTGGTTGGAACATCATTCCTTGCAACAGATATATTTAAAGTTATTAAACAAATATCTAGAGGCGAGTGCCGGGGCGACGACGGACTTAGTATTGAACACCTTCAACACGCTGGGCCTCATGTGTAGAGTACTAGCGGTCTTGTATGCACTATGTGCGGTCATGTATTGAACACCTTCAACAGGCTGGGCCTCATGTGTAGAGTACTAGCGGTCTTGTATGGACTATGTGCGGTCATGTATTGAACACCTACAACACGCTGGGCCTCATGTGTAGAGTACTAGCGGTCTTGTGCGCACTTTGTGCGGGTCATTCACACTTGCCTGACCACGACCTTGTGACAACGGTGGTGGTGCCTGTAGTGAAACAGGCGACTTGGCTGACAAAAGTAGCTGCAGGCCCATTTCTCTTGCCACAGTTATGGCTAAAGTTTTTGATGGTTTGATTAATACACAGTTAAATAAATACGTTATACTGCATGACAACCAGTTCGGGTTTCGGCCTCGGTTGTCCACTGAAAGTGCTACACTGTGTCTTAGGTATACCGTCAAATACTACACCGCAAGACTTCCGTGTATGCGTGTTTCCTCAACTGTCCTGGTCCTGGTGGTGTATGGTCTTCTGTAGGACCAGTTCCTCTGGAAGTCCGATAGGTCTAAGTTTTAGACCTATCGGACTTCCACAGGAACTGGTTAACATGTTTCAGTAGTGGTATGCGCACCTATCCAATATTGTGCGATGAGTGGGGGAAATGTCAGTCATATCGGCTTGAATGTGGCGTTGTGCAGGGAGGGTTAACATCTCCACTTTATTTAACCTACACTTGACTGAGCCAACTGACGCGCTCAGGAGTCGGCATGTGAAGGCCACGTTTTCATCTCCAGCATTGTTGTAGTATACTTGCCCCAGTGACAGTGCCGTAGGGGAAGTATATATAATTTCTAAACTTTATTATTTATTGACATTTTGAATTATTGATATTTTGATATTGTTAGTTATGTATATATATTTTAAATGTAATTGTAATAATATGGGTGTAAACCTGCAAAAAAAAGAATTTATTATTATTATATAATCCAGGTCCCTGCTATCGGTACGATACCCTTACATTACATATGCAAAGGCATCACGCGCGCCCACACGCTACGCCTCACGGCGTGGTACGGGATCAATGAATATATGTTAGGCCTGTAGGAGACAGATGACACTGTCACACATATCTCAGATACAATCTATAGTGACTGGTTTTCTGAAAGCATTATGAACGAATTTTGTAAATGTTATGTGATCTCAGAGTCATTGTATCCTTGTCACGAGAGCGGAGAAGTAATAAATATATTTTTGCTGTCGATTTTGGATAAAATTGTGTATATAATTTTATGCTATAACGCTTTTTCAAATTCATACGTCTTATTGAAGTTTCCACGAATGTTACTCATTACAATAAAACTATTGTTACGGATTCTATCGCGGTGTGTTTAGTTATTTAACTAGCCCGACGTTTCAGAAGCTTTACAGCGTCCATGGTCATGGGTGAAATGAGTTGTCAAATGTCCTGATCTCACAAATTACATTAAAAGTACCCGAAGAATTATAATTATATAGTTGTTTCGATTAACGCAAATAGTACTTATTATATCTTGCTGTCTTTGTTTTGATTATGTTTATCAATGGGTCGGAAGCAGAGGGAAGAACCCAGCCATCTTCTGTATTGAAATTTGGATGTTTTTAATTTTAATAGCCTCACGGATCATCCTTGGAAGGAATTGGTGTTCCCTAGTGGGGATTTGCGCTTTATCAAACCTAATGTAAGTTCATACTGTCAAATAGGCTATTACGACCGTGACAACATCGTTTCTAATGTAATCAGAAACATTGGGGCACGACGTCATTGCATTCTAACGCTGTTCGCGTTGTCGCGAGTGCTGTGTATAGTGTGTATATTTTGTCAACAGCGCGGCATGGAGTGGTCGGACGCGCTTGAGAAGAGCCGCGAGGCGTCGGATCAGGCGGAGGGTTTCTACGTGTCTGCGACGCCGCGCAACGGCAAGCTCACTGCCGTCTTGTGTCTGCTCGCCGCGCGGCCCATTCGTAAAGAACGCACGCATAAGACCGAACAGATGTTCCAGATATACAGGTACGCGTGGAAATATGACCACTATCTACGCAAAACATATTTGTCCCAAAATTTATAAGCATGTAACCTTGTACGGCATCTAAGACGAAAGGACATTCACGACGCCGTCGTGGACACAAGGACGAGTACTTTACGTGTTGTGCATTGAAAAGCGGATATTTGAGTCGGAGGTAAAAGCCCCTCCGAAACTAAAATTAATTATTATTGATTGGGAGAGTAATTTTAAAATGTTTCCTGCACAGACCGAACACGGGGCTCCAGCTTAGAACCGAATCGCTAGCAGAGATCCAGAAAAAATATCGACGGGCAAGCGAGGCTGAAGCGGAAGAGGCGTGGCGCACTCACTGGGCAGCCGCGCGCGGCGTGTGCTCGCACGCCTACTGGAGTTCGTCTTGCCGCTTGCAGCACTGCGAGGTACTATAGGGTGTGAGTGAGCATGTGTCTGTGAGGTGGGGCGGAGGTGTGCCGCACGCACTGAGAGGCCACGCGCGTAGCGTGTGTTCGCCGTCTACAGCGTGCGTGCGTGCGTGCGTGTGAGCGCGTGAGAGCACGTGTGCGCGTGCCTTCATAAGATAGGGCGGAGTGGGCTTAGACCACCAGGCGCGGTGAATGTTCACACGCCTACTAGATTTAGTTCTGTCTGATCCGCTTGAGTGTTCAGATAAAACCAGGTTTAATGAAGTGCTAGAAATTATACTTTAAATAAAAAATATATTGTTTATACAATTTCCGCAAGTTTATTGATTCAGAATACAATAAATTTGTGAAAATGTATAAACAATATATTTTTTATTTAAGTTATAATATGAATTTCCATCAAGAAGTGACAATACAATCCATCAACTGTATGATAGAAATTATGTTGCTGTTTTAACCAATTTGCTGCGATAAATTGAATACCGTATGTATGACTAGGTGGGGCTGCGGCGGCGCACGCACCACGTGCTAGCGGGCTCGGTACTGGCAGTGTGGGCGCGCGTGGAGGCGGCGCTTGCGGCGCGTGCGCACCAGGCGCGCATGCAGGTGGTCCGCATCAAGACAGACGACGGCCTCAAGATCGTCGGTAAGAATCTCAATAACAAATGTGTTGACGATGTTTTGGCACGAAGCTATATATATACATTACAACATTATACATTATTCACATTAGAAATGGGAATATGTTCAACAATCATTACCTCAATTGCAAAAGCATTAATGCAGCACTTTTCATAATCTCGAGGCTCACCCTTGTATAAGAATGATGTCTCGGTCACAGGTACACTCATCCCAAAGAACTGCGTGGACATACTCAAAGACACTCTGTCTTCGGACGCCGTCTCTGTCACCGAGCAGGATTTCGAACAAGACGCATTGAAGTGAACCAGACGGAGCTATGGGACCAGGGAGGTATAGACTATGACTTGCCAAATATGTGAGGTGTGTAGTCAATTATGGCAAAGAACTTTGTTAAGTGATCTACCCTGACCGTAGCCTGGTTAGCAGACGTAGACCTCGGTACCTAGTTGTAGAGGGACTGTGTATGTGTAGGTCCCTTAAGGTGCTTTCATTGAAGCGATTTGCTAGATCTCATAGAGTAGCTTTACAGGGGCCGAGGCATTCCTGGGGCCTCGCGAGGCCGGCTCTAGCAAGGAAAGAAAAGGGCCTCTATATTGTCCTTTTTGGTCCACGCTGCGCCACTATGTCTATAGTGTAGCCCGCGTATGTATATAGACAACCGACGGATAATTGTGTAGACTTGTTGCATCACTGCCTCGGAACACGAGTCCGGATTAACTGTCTCGGGGCCTCGAGTAAATGCTAATTGGGCTAAGACCAATGATATATTCATAGTTAATTTCTTCATCCTTTTAAAGAGCACGGGCACCAGACCGATGTGGGCCTCTAGGCTGTGGCTCTACACGCCATATAGATTATCCGGCTCTGTCCGAATCGTTCTCAAGATGCACTTACCACGCCAGGCACGCGTACATCGCGCATTCTGTCATGCAGTTTCAAAATCGCTTAAATAAAGCACCTCTTACTTATAAAGAAACGCTTTAAGCATAGTGATACAGGTATAGAGTGTAGGTTAATTTTGGTATGAATGTCGGAATGTTTCACTTCCAAATCTATTGTTCCTATAACTTAAGAATATTTTTTCGCTGACCATCAATGAGTTACACTGGTGATGCGCTTTCTTTGTGTAATGATAATAGAGAAATGAAGGGATGTAAATTAGCATAGAAAAATAGTGTTATATGTATAACCAAGGAATGAAGCAGTGGCGTCTACAGGGCCCAAGTTATGATAACCAACAGTATAAAGAATCATATTACAGAGCCGGAGTATTCTAAATGCAAGATTGCATTTGTTGGTTTGGTGCGCTTTCACACCTGAACCACTACAAAATATCATGAATTTTCGTAAAGATATGTTTTGTCGAACCAGACCAGCTCAGGTAAAGTAGTGCAATCTTTTTTATGAGGTAGTTGTGCGAAAAGCTACTATAATACATTTGTTTATTTTAGGAACTTTGTGTATTCGTATACCACACATTTAAAATTGGGTATTATGCGAATAGTTATATTATTATTTTGAAATCAATTTCTATATATACATACATGAGATACTGTGTGTTGAGGATGTTGCGAGGTTGTGACTAGTTTGCATGCCAAGACATAATATAGTGCCTAAACACCAATTGTGAAGGGACCGACTAAACGGAACCGGTAGCTAGTATGTTCAGGCAGTATTAATAGGAGTTGGATAGATTCTGATTTAAAAAATCCAATATATGCATAGCAATGCACACAGAGCCATTTGAAAATACTTTAAAATCTTTTATTTAGTCACAATTTGAATAAACCGACCCCCCCCCCCCCCCCCCCC
>JAFELO010000416.1:247983-288856 GCA_017140195.1 Eumaeus atala | reverse complement strand
TCCCCCCCAAGGCGCTTTTCTATATTCTAGGCATGGAACATATCACAAGCAGGTGAAATTTCATATGAAATGCAAATTCAAAAATCGCTTCTGCTACTTCTCTTGTAGGATCTGTGAAAAGTAGCCCCAAAAATATTCTTTTAGAAATCACTATGCGAATAACTTTTTAAGAAGAGCGAACGAAATATCAAACTGACCAAAATTGAAGCGCCATTCATTACGATTTTATGAACAGTCTTCAGACTTTTCATTTACCATACAACAATAGGTTGGAGTAACATTTTGAGCAGATCTGAAAATCGCTCGTTCTATTACGGGATAAGATTATTTAAGAATAAACATTACAATAAGCGCGTTAGATTCATTTATCACTTCTAATTTAGACAATAATTCACACCTAGCATACGTAACCTGCGTACGCTACTAACGCTCAGGTTTAGTATTGAAAAATCATTGCCAGTGAAATTTCACATGTGCAATCATTGCTTCTTTTTTTAATTTACCAATCTTCCGATGCCTACTATGTACGCTGGCAGTCAGTGACGTAATATACTCATAAGGGCGTCACACACGGTGAAGATACTATAATGTTAGATTAAGAACAGATTAAGTATCACAATATAATTATTTTATTTTAGTTATTTCTAATCGTAACCTGTAAAACGGACCCTAGTAGTTGCGGTGATTTAGACTTTTTCATTATTGGAAATTACGAATTCATTCATCCGACTATTAACACTTACTGAACTTAAAATAAGGAATATGTGAGTGTTAGATTTTGTACTAGTAGGGATAAGAGCCTGCTTTTCACATGTATTACCAGTTGACTCACCTCGTTGGTGCATCTTGAGTAACCTCAACTCAATTTAAAAACTGCCTATGAGCTTTGACGTTCATCGGAATGAGACTGCGGTAAATATACTATAAAAATAAATGAAATGTTCAGCTGTTAGTAAAGGTCAGGTTTGTTTCCACTTATACAAAAACAAAGCAATGATTGGATTATTTTTAACGATTTTGTTGACATAAATTGTATTGAAATTAACTAAACATTTATCATACATATTGAACAAGTATGTATGGATTTAATTTATTATTTGTAAGTTGACTTCGAAACTGTAATGCTATTTCTTATTTTAAGAAAATCAGTTTCTATTGTTATAAGTCATTACTCCAAAAGCAATCAGTGTGAATGTTTTTTTTTTAGTTTTGTACAAATTCGTGTAATATTGGTAGGGAGTTTTATTTCTATCTCGAATAAGTTAATTAACTAAATTAAATATGTATTAATATTTTCGCAGAAGCATGCGTGACGGCGCTAGTGTGTTCTCATATAATTGTAAAATACAAACATGTGTTTATTTATTTTTGTATGTTGTAGTTCTCATGTGTGTAATTATAACATTTAGTAACTTTCTGTCGTTGTCATCCGGCGTCGGATATGGTGACCGTACCCCTGTATTTTTTACGAAGAGATATCACATAAATTAATTTGTAATTGTAATTAACTAATTAAACCTTAGTATATATTTTTTACATCGTCGTCATGATCATCATCAGCATCAGGCCGACGAGTCCACTGCTGCATCCAGTGGCTCCCCACCACCGAGTCATCTATTTTGTACATTATATGTATTTTATAAATTCTTTTTAAATTTTTAAAATAAAAAAAATAGGTTTTAAAAATATTTGTATAATTTTTTAACATATAATATTAATGAAATGGTACATTCACTACAACCGGTCGATCTTTTGGGCAGTTACTGGCTAATTTATTATTGATCTGCTAATGCTCATCTTAAGTTTAATGGAAGTATGTTAGACATTTTGAGGTACCATCGTAGAGCACCACTATATTATAATGGTACCAAACAACTATACCACACTAGGTACCATTGTTTTCCTCTTTCATATGTTTCAAAATTAAAAATTCTTAAAATTATGTTTGTTATAAGAATCCAAAGCTACTCACGTTGAAATTGTATATTAAATTTATAGGACTTTTAAGTGAACTTGCAATAAAATGAGAATTTGTTTCAATTAAACTAGTCGTTTAGTTAGGGATTTAATGAATTGATTTAATTTTGGATAATTACTTGTGATTTAGATGTTAATATGTTTTAGTAATTACAAAAGTTAGCAACGGCTCTCACTATTGACGGACTTTCAGACGTTATGATTAAGTAACAGTTTTATTAAAATATAAGTATTGGAATTATAATGAATTTAAAGTGTATGTAACGAGATGTTATAAAACTTAAATAGCGGCGCTAGTGTCGCTGTCACAAACATAACTCATGTCGCCACGCACATCTCATACTGTCTTTCTGTATAAAGACAAATAAATGTATATATTTATGGAAGCTTCTTTCATTTATCTTTAATTTTTTATGATAATTCTGTGTTGAAACTATAAAACGATAAAAGAAATACGTCATACGAGTAATGAAATGCAAATGGTTTTATTCACAATGGAATTATTTAAATTATTCTTATTATTATATATAAAATACTTTTTGAACGATAGCAAAAAAATCTAACACTGGTTCAACGCTAAAGTCCTGAGAAAAACCGGCGAAACAAGCTCAGCGGGTTTGTCATCAATAATGTCAATTAATTGAATAATAAAAATATACAATTACATTATTTTTATAGTATAGGAAGAAAAACGAGTAATCGCAGCATTTCTATGAATACCGACGCCCATGAACATCCGCATAATCACTATACTGATGCGTTGCCTTCCTTTTCACTGTCCCCCAATGGCCCGCCAGATACCCACAAACCGCACATCTCTCACAAGTCTGCAGTTTAGATTAGTGTTATTACATGGAAAAGCGATGACATTGGAAAGGATCGTTAAGCTATCGCTAGTACTCAAACCTTTTCTGAACCCAAATTGGGACTCAGCCAGCAAGTCATTACTTTTCACGAACCATTGAAGGCTGGCTATAATCATGTGTTCCATAATTTTAAATAGGCAAGAGGATAAGGCAATGGAATGGTACGAAGAATCTAAATTAGGATCTAAAATACTCAAAGATGTCAACTAATTTAGAAGTATGTACCTATTTAAAAATCAATTTGACATAGTGCATGACCTCCTCCTATGCAACAGAATTGGGCCGGCACGACGACGATGGCTCACACAATACCGCCGTAAAGTGACATCTTCAGTGTCGCGATTTGTGAATAGACGGTGGCCCATTGGGGGGGGGGAAGGTGGGCAACGCATCCGCATAGTAATTATGCGGATGTTCATGAGCGTCGGTAGTCGTAACAACGCTTCGATTGATCGTTTGCCCCCCTATTCTATATAAAAAAAAATTTGGCTATTGTGAAAATGTCAAGAGTGTCAATGTCAATTGAATTTTTCTAAATATGATATTTACATGTTACTGTAGCGTATTTTAAATTTAATTTTAACTTAAAATTGTATTAAAAATAGTAAACATGACTGAACAACAACTCACGATGGACAAACTAGAGCAGACGGTAAGATTACAAAAGTATTACTCACGCCACAAATATGTTATTTTAACAAGTTGAAATTTAGGTCAAGCGGCCGCTCTCTCAGTAATATTAGTGATTTTATATTCTTTTTAAACGCTGTTGACTGTTGATTGGAATAATTCTGTATAGTCACGCCATATAAAAGGAAAAAATGTGTATATTCTATGAATCGCCTCGGAATAATTACGCAAATATGCTATACCCTACGACATTTAAAGTTTTCTTATTTATTTTTAACCCTTTCAAGTTTCGATATCTGAATTTTATTTTATAAAAGTTAAAATTATAAAAGTTGTCTTTGCCATTAATTAATTATTGAATGCTTTTATGATTTGCCTGCATTTCTCATATTGGAGATTGTGCACAGGTAAAATATATTTAGCTACTGTATTAAGTGCTAACTTACCTATGACAATCTATTTTTATATTTAAAAATGGAAAAATGTATATGAAAATTTAATTTGCTTTAGTTCTTGAAAGATAAATGTAATGTTGAGTGCAAACAGTCAACTTTTTGACTTGTCTTCTATATTCACCTTCTTATAATGTCTTTGTAAGAACTAATATCTGATCTCATACCATAACTTTGACGGGTGTAAAGCCCTCAATGGACTAGTTAGACCCTTAAAAGGACAGTTCTCATTATCCCTTTTGTAGTCTAGTAAGGTTCCTACCACATACTAAGTCTGTTCAATGTACAATTTAATAAATTGACTAAAGAGTCTTAATAAAAATTCAGCATGGCTATCAGTATTCACTTGTCGGGCAAAGCAAATAAATTGAGTAAAATTGGCACAGGTAAAACATGCTGATGAGCAGCTAGACCTCATGGAGTGGAAAATGGACAATGTAGAGAGGCAAATGGTGCAGCCCATTGACAATCAGGATGTCTGCATTGTTAACTTATTGAAGTCTGTTTCTGAGGTAATTCTTTTAAATTATATAACTTTGTTTTATTATGAAGTCTTCTACGATCTAAAATTAAAATATTGTATGCAGTAAATCATAATTTAAATAAGAAAATAAGATTTATGCTAATATGAAAAGAATTATTAACGGGCCATTGAACTTGCTATGTTGGGTGTTTCTTTGTCTGATATAATTTGTAATGAAGTCATAAGGCATTGAACTAAAGTATTTGATATCATGTGAAAAATAAGATCGCTGAATAGGCAGTGGGCTGGTCACACACTCAGGAGAACAGATGGCGGATGGGCCAATGAAGTTCTGGAGTTGAGGCCGTGTTTAGGAAAACAAAATTTATTTACTCATCTTCATTTATAGCATACCTTGTCTGATAACATTATCTCTCTGTTTATTACTAACATACCACTTCTCTGAATACTATTTACTCACTGTGTAGTTATATTATCCTGTTTTTATGTCCTTGTGCAGTTGTAGTTGATTGATTATTAACATTGATCAAATGGAGTCTAGTCCTTTTAGGGTTCCAACCCAACAGGACCCTGTTATTAAATCTCTGCTGTCTACTGGTATGTAATTATTTGTGACACAGGGCTGTATCTCCCTAGCCATAACAGATAGAAACTTGAAATTTTCGTAGTGTGTATAATTCTAGTAAAAGGGCCCGATTGGGCTAGCACAACCAATGCGGTACATTTCGCTCTCACGATAACGCTGCTAAGTGCCAGTTGTGTTGCCGCGTTTAGTGGGCTTGAGCGGTGCGCGGTGAGTTTTCGGTGACCCATTACAGGGAAAGAGGGCATAACAATTATGTATACTTAGTCTGGCCATAAATAGTTTTACAATCTAAAATAAAAAATGTTACTTCTGAACTTGGAATCTGTCTTTTTTATACGATTGTTCATTGTGTTTTCGCATTTTGGAGCCAATACATTGTACAATATTTTGCGATGTTAAAATGGGTAGGGGTGATAAAGCAAACAGAATCAATGTTGTTGTATTACACAAAGTAGGTATGGAGCCAAATGCAATTTTTAAAACTCCATACACTTGGTATTAGTCAAATGTTTGTGTACCGGGCTGTTAATAGGCAAAGTGAGACTTCCTCTGTTTGTGACAGAGAAGGATCTGGCCGTCCCGTCCACGTAGTGTTCGTACGAAAAAGTGTACAAAGCAGTAAGGGAAAAAAGATTTCATCTCAGGAAATGAGGATAGCAGCTAGAGTCATGTTGCGTATCTTAAGAGATGTCTTAGGACTTGCAGCCTATAAGACACGCACTGGTCATTTCTTAACTGATAAATTAAAGATGAATAGGGTGATAAAGCCGAAACGACTACTGGAGCGGTAAACAAAGGGAGATCGCAGAAAAAAAATATTTTTCGGAATGATATTTTTTTTTTCATTGAGCAACATTTTAACAATCAAAATGACCGTATCTATGACCAAAGTGCTAAGGAAGCTTCCCAATTAGTCTGCAGGGTGTAATTTGAGCATAATCAGAACTCAGTGATGGGTTAGTAAGGTGTTATCAATAAAGGAGTGACTGAGCCATATTTTGTAAAAAAGGTATCAAAACACCGGCACAAGTTTTCAAGATATTAATGTTAAGTATTTCTTGAGAAGGTAGTTAAGCCACCATGTTCAATAACCAAGTATAGTTTAGAGTTTTTTTATTTTCTTTTTAGCGGTAGCGCTGCCACCTGATGCACGTGGACCTCCGCGACGGAGATGACGGCCTACGTTGCAATGACGTTTGTTTGAATTGTGAACAATAGTAACGATTGCTCTGGAGGTCCTCATCTGTAATTTACACAGGGGTGTCGTCTCGACCTAGTATGGTACTTTCGCTGTTCTGTGCTATAGTTAATGTCTTGCACAGAGTATCGGTTTCTCGTAGTAGGCGCTGGCGGAAGTGGGAATAGTAGTTAGAGCCTAAAGGACATATTTGCGATTAAAATGTCCTTGATTAAGGAATCACGGAGCGTATCAAAGTCACAGTAACTGCTGCCTATTTCTAATTCAGTTATCACCACGGCCGGATTTTACAGTCTGTCGTTGCGTTTGTCACTATAGGTCAGCAGATTGGGGTGAGAAGCGGTCATTCTTGACATCCTACCCATGAGGGCGTATTTGCTTCTCGCTAGAAAACCCTGACGCCGTTGCGGAGCCTGTCGCTGATGTGGTGACTCAGGGAATGGAACTTTTCATTCCGTTCTCTGCGGTACCGATTGGCGGCAAGTCCCAACCTTGGTTTGGACGCTCCTGTATGTTGGCACTTTGCCATAAATTGGAGTGTTACCAAGCAGCAGCGGCGAGTTCACAAGACGAAAATACCAGAATACTAAAGAAGGAGTATAATTCTTCCTTCAAAAAGATATTGCCAAATCAAAGTCAGAGCGCCTAAGCAAATTTGGCGAAAGACTAGTTCGCCTTCCTTCAAGAACTCGTGCATTCTGGTCCCTCGCCAAGGCCATTTTAGGTAATTTTGCTAAGCCATCCAGGAGTGATGAATCGCTGACCCATGCCGCAAGTTATTCGATGCCGGATATTATGTTCCGGCAGAGCTCAGTGCGTAAAGCACTTCTTTCCCTGGATATTCATAAGTCAAGTAGGCCCAATAGCATTGCTCCAATTGTGCTGCGAGAACGTGCTCCGGAATTGGCTCCGGTATTGACGCGTCTTTTCCGATTCTCCTACTCTGTTGCCGTTCCCAGCTCTTGGAAGACAGCTTCAGTGCTCCCGATCCCTAAAAAAGGTGACCGCTCGGACCCATCCAACTACAGATCTATTGCGATAAACCCTATGTTTTACAAAGTTATGGAATCCATTATCAACTGTCAGCTCTTGCGATACTTGGAAGATCATCAAATAATTAGTTCGGTTTCTGCCGTGGACGTTCAGCTGGTGATTTCTAATTTATTTTACGTCTATGAACGGGTTTGGCACAAAGCGCCCCTTCTTTCTGCCTTATTCATACGGACTTCCCGGGAAATTATGCGATTGGATCACTAACATCTTGACAAATCCTTTATCGTCGTGGTTGACGGTGTATGCTCCGCCCTTAAATTTGTCAACGCTTGGTTTTCCTTAAGGCTGTGTTCTGTCTCCTACGCTATTTCCTCTGCATATCAATGACATGCTACAAACTAGTGGCCTTCACTGTTGTTAGATGATAGCACTGGGGATGCCTTATACACTGGTCGTACCAGTGTATCCTGGGAAGACGACGACGAGTATCGGAGCCGATTAAATTTAGTCCAATTTAACCCCCACAAGACACAAGTTTGTTCGTTTATCGCTAAAAAGTCACCCTTCATCGTGTCTCTTCGTTTTCAAAACACCTACCTATCGGCCTCAGCCAGTATCAGAATATTTGTCAACATATCAAATAACGTTCAGTTCCGCGATCATTCGGAAACGAAAGCTAAAGTTGCAGCCGATGGGCTTCAAGTTTAGCTCGTACAAGGCGCTGGTCCGAACGCATATAGAGTTCTGCTCCCACCTGTGGGCCCGCAATATCAGTTCGTTTCATTTGTAGAGCGACTCAAATCGTTGACAGCCAAGTTATTTCCGGACAGCTCGCTTCTTTGGTCCTACGAAGAGATATCGGTTCACTTTGCATCATTTACCGTTGTTTCTATGGGGATTCTTCCGAGCAATTGTTGGGCCACCAAGTACCAGCAGCAAAATTCCATCTTCGGACATCGCGACAGAGCTCAGAGTTCCACGCCCATTATGTCCGTAAATCCACAACAGTGTGGTTTAAACGCCACGTTTTAACGCTTACTGCAGAACCAGCTACCTCCCACGGAATTTCCGATCCGATAGGACTTAGAGGTCTTCAAGAAAAGAGCATACCTATTCTAGTGTCTGCAAGACGTGTTGTCTCGCAAATGTCTATAGGTGGCGGTAGCCACTATCCACCTGTTCGTTTGCCCCCATATCTCATAAAAATATATACAGGGTGTACAGGAAAATGGAACACCTAATTTATTGTGATGTAGTATACCACCAATGTATGTTTACTGAGGTGATAGGTATAAGATACGTCTCATATTTACAAAGATACACCCAAAAACAAAATGTATTGTGAAATCGCTTCCCCGTAACAGTGCGCTTGATGTCGACTGGACTTCAGAGTCGCGCTCTTAATGGCTAACCATAGGGGCGCGCAAAATTCAAACGGAATCCTGCTACACGATAAGCTCATGCGTATGAACTAAACTGTCGTAGACATACAAAAAAAAAAGGAATTAGCTTATTTATTGACGATCAATAAGAAAACCGAAAAAGGACCTCAAATTGGCAAAAAAATTTAAAAACTAAACTTAAGCCTAATTAACAAACTAACCGTAACACGGCAGTCGGTTACTCATTAACAAACTAACCTTAACACGGCAGTCGGTTACTCATTAACAAACTAACCTTAACACGGCAGTCGGTTACTCATTAACAAACTAACCTTAACACGGCAGTCGGTTACGCATTAACAAACTAACCTTAACACGGCAGTCGGTTACTCATTAATGCAGATAGGTGCACAAAGTCACGGTGCTTATTCGTATGAAAAGGCAGCCACATTCAGATTCTATACGACACAATACATAGTATGAAAACACCGCCACAATTAAATTTACACGTCATAACATTGCATTTTTACATCGCAATAAACTCGTGGCACTCTGGCCTACATATGCGTAATGCGTCGGTTGTACATACCGTTTCTGGTAAAAGTACTTTCATTGGTCCACAAAACTTTTTCAAATAAAAAAAATAAAAGTGGCATCCGATTTGATTTATTAGCTGTAATCTGTAAATTAGAGTGATCAATGCGGTGTTGGTAATCAGTAGGTAACATTTATTGCACTTAACTTATTTTTATAAGAATGACGGGTATCTTCTTTAAGAACGCCATGCACAGTACTTTGCGGTACCCGTAATATCTTTCCAGCAGACCTGGTAATGTATTTCGGATTTTCGTCCAAATATCGATGTATTACGTCACGAACTTCTAAGTTATTGTTGCTGCCAGCATCTGTATTGCGCGGCACATAACTGCCGTGATCCCGTAAACGTTGTACCACTCGTATAAACATTCCTCCATTCGGAATACGTTCATTATTCTGATGACCAATTGCCCCGAGCCATCCCATAGGCCAAAAACCATATCGGTGTACTTTGTGTTACTGTACAAAACGATGGCTTGATAAAAATGTAAACATAATATGAGTTGCCTAAAACAGCATAATCACACTTCACTTCATTAACATTTGCAATCACACGTCCGCACAAATATGTAATTTGAATGCGACTAAAATAAATTTAATATACCTAATAACATTCTAAGTAAAAGTATCGAAGTCAATTTAAGGCTCGTCCACACTGGACCACCTACTTACATTTCATATGCTAATTACGAAAAGATATAAAAAACATCTACGGTGTTAACTTATAACACTTTTCTAGGGTTGCGCACAATAGGTTCCGGTACAAGATCAATAAAAACGGCAAATCTTTCTTGTACGGGAGCCCCCTAATATAATTAGTCGTTGTATTTTTCGTGTTTGCTGTTATAACGGCAACAGAAATACATCTATGAAAATTTCAACTCTATCAAGTTCCATGAGACACAGCCTGGTTGTAGATGGACAGACGGACATATAAATTTTAGTAATAGGGACCTATTTTATCCCATATGGTTCTGTATTAGTAAAACTTCGATGTCAATCTGTCCGTCCATCAGTTTTTGTACATCATAGTACGGATCCCTTCCTGTGCAAGAGATAAGACTTACACTTGGCCGGTGTTTATTTACAAATCTACATTCTCGTCCGTTACTTTAAGTAACGTAATAATTCATAAGTAGCTCTCCTGATTGCGTAGGAGGAGAAGGGCAATTCACCGCTTGTGTGGGCCTGAACCGATTTCAATGAGTATGGCACTACCTCTTACAAAATTGTTATTGTTAGTTACTTCAAGCCGGAAATTTCTTATGGAACTGTTGAACTGTCCACAAAATGCTCAAGGAAAAAATATCGAAAAATAATAGTAGGTAAGTGAGTAATACGATTAAATATGAAACTATTATGTGAACACACCCTTAGATACTTGTAGGTATTGTAGGCGGCGCAGGCTGCTTGCTTCAAACATGTAAAGTTAGGTTCCCACTGGCCGTTTACTTTACCTTACATCGCCGTCATTTTACGTTACAACGTGGCCTCGTGAAGTCGGCGGCTTCTTTTGGAAAACAGTGACGGACTCGAGCATCTGATTTTTATAACAAATTAATAAAATATTGTATTAGCTTCTGATATTGAAACCTCGCTACTTGGTATTAAACATGTTATGAATAGGTAGGTATGTATTATCATATCAATTACTTTTATAATTAAAATAGTTACTCGTCATTGGTGGTATTATTTCATTATGCATATTATTATTGTCATCGTTATCATCAGCCGGTTGGCGTCTACTGTTGGACATAGGCATATGATATTATGTCCTTAAGAAATTTATTATGCGAAAACCAGAGATTTGAATGTACCTATTATTAATGTCTTTATTTCATAGTTGTACAGGTTACAAATTACTAGGAGCCGTAAACTTCCCAGGAGTGAATGGATAAGATATGATAAAAGCGTGTTTTTAGCTGGTCGTGTTCCGTATTACTACTCCGGCTCCGGTTGCATGTCAAGATTTTTTCTCAGGAATATGTTAAAATGATGTCTGCAATCTCTTGGAACTCAGATGTCTTCTGTGTTTTTCAAGACAGTGTTTTTAGTTTTAACGGCCGTTTTCCATATCCTATCTTTTCACACTCTTCGCTACTGGAGATAGGATTTAGACATAATTTCTACACGAAATATGTCACAGTTTAATAACCTCCAGCTACCAAATAGCATCTAGCATCACCTCGCGGTTTCATCCGCGTAAAGGTCCTATGAGTCGTAGCCTCGTGGTTGCAGCCTTCCTCGATAAATGGACTATTCAACACAAAAATATTTTTTAAATTCGGGCCAGTAGTCTCTGAGATTAGCGCGTTCAAACATACAAACTATTCCATGAAATCTCAGCAACTACGAGGGTGAATCTAAAAGTTCGTGGCCTAACCTACATGGAGCTATGACATCTTTTTAAATCTACCGTCATTTGTTAGTATGAGTCATATTGATTTATTGTGCGCAGTTTCATTCCGATACTGCACAATATAAATTTTCTGTGATTATATGTTTGAAGCAATCTGACGCAATTTTCAATAATGGAGAAAATTGAACACCGTGCAGTCATTAAGTACCTCAATAAAAAAGGCCTATCACCAAAAGACATCCATCAAGATATGGTGAGCACTTTGGGGGAGGCTGCTCCATCGTATTCCAGTGTCAAGAAGTGGGTAGCCGAGTTTAAGCGCGGTCGTGAGAGCATTAAAGATGATCCTAGGAGTGGTAGGCCTACATCCTCTACCGAAACCGAAAGAAAACATCGATAAAATTTGTGATCTCGTACTGGGTGACCGACGTTTGACCATTGGTAAGATAGCTGAGATAACAAACATTAGTTACATTAGGCCGGGTGCAACACATAATAATGGAAGAGTTGGGGTTCCATAAGGTTTCTGCTCGCTGGGTCGGGACCCAGGTTGCTTTCAGCTGAACAAAAACGATTTCGATACACAATCTCGCGAGACTGTTTGGAACTTTTTGAGACTGATCCCGAGGAGTTTTTGTCTAGATTTGTTACCATGGATGAAAGCTGGCTTCACCACCATACTCCTGAATAAAGCAACATTCCAAACAGTGGAAAAGATCAGACTCTCCTACACCGCTAAGGTCGTTTTGTCGACTAACAAAATCATGGCTTCTGTTTCTTGGGATGCGAAGGGCAGTGTTTTTGTAGATTATTTACCGAAAGGTCAAACTATAAATTCTAGTTATTATTGTAACCTTTTACGAAGACTCCGGGAAACAATAAAAGAAAAAAGGCCGGGAATGTTGCGTAAGAAAGTTTTGTTTCATCAAGACAATGCACATTTTCACTCTTCGGTTGAAACAATGTCTGTAATCCATGATTGTGGCTACGAATTGCTGCCCCACCCACCTTTCCTTCATTCGCCGGATTTAGCCCCCTCGGATTATCATTTATTTTCAAATTTAGAAAAACATTTGGGTGGCTCGAAATTTTCGACCACAGAGAGGTGATAGTCGCAGTAAACGATTATTTCGCCGACCTTCCGGAATCTTTTTTTTGTCGAGGGGATAAACAAGTTGCAGGTGGAAGAAGTGTGTTGAACTAGATGGAGACTATGTCGAAAAATAAAAATAAGTTTAGATCCACTTTTCTTTCATTTCCTTGGTCGGGCTTAGAACTTTTAGATCCACCCTCGTATATCACCTACAAACTTGAAATTTCTTCAATTTTTGTGAAACCCTACACTTAAGTGCCCCTAGTGCGTTTTCGGGGATAGCGTTAGCGGTTGCTACATGCTATTACAAATATATCTTACATAAAATGGGTGCAGCAGAATCTTGGTGGTATTTGCGTAACAATGGGTACGATGATATTCATTTCGGGTGCTAGGGGCCAAAAAATTTAAATCTCTCACTTTCAGACACTTTTTAATAGGAATACTCGTTATACTTGATGCTACACCTGAACAGATCTTACTTAGATCAGTTACATTGCTGTCACGGGTATCACCAACTGGATCGTTACGAGTAGAGGCCAGAATATTTAGTCACATGTATCGAGGTCCGGGTGGTACCGGCAGGGATGGCTGGAGTAGGCAAGTTGGTGTTGTTCCACGTTACACCCACAGATGTAATATAGATAGAGCAGGGCAGCCATAGGCCTGCCTATGACAGTGAGTGTCCGTCTTGGTTAATAGAGAGAGAGAGACAATGAGGCATACATTACTATCGTGTTTCCTCGTTTTCAAAACACCTATCTATCGGCCTCAGCTAGTATCTGAATACTTGGCTGGCTAATTCCGCGGTCATTTGGAAACGAAAGCCAAATTTGCTTAATTTTCGTCTTCAATAGGGCGAAGCGGTAGGGCGCCATCGAGCGGGTGTGTAGGAACTACCGCCGCACATAGACGCTTGCAAGACTAGGCGTCACGCAGGCGCGTATACAATACATTTATATGTATTTACTATTTGTGTTGGACATAAAACATCTTCAGTTATTTCAGATGATATACTTGTATATTCTTTATTGATTTTCTTAATAATGGGGTCTCTCCCAAACCCCAGCCGATCCTCTGCGCCGGACTCCGTAAGGGCTTCGTCCCTGGACCCCTTTAATAAGTTATAAATATGATAGTATGCTAACATACGAATTGCTTATTTTTTATTAGATGTGGATTTATCGCACTCGTGCTAAAAATAGTAAATTACGCGCGGAAGTTAAAGAGCTACTACCGTACGGTGAGTTTAGCGTACGTCACGTCGCAAAGTAACAGGCCATTTAACTCCCGTGTATCGTAACACACTAGTGTCTCGTAACACACTATAGCGAAACTACTCGTAGTATACACTACAGGTATGATAACATATATTACTACAGATAGGATAAGCTCATGAGAGTCAGAGCTGCACTCGTGCCATAGTGATGTGTGCGGGTAGTTCGTAAAATATATGAGTGATATGTGTGTATAATGCAATTCATTCACGGTAGAAGTGAAACTTCAGCAAAATAGCCTATCGTTATACATAGATTGACATTCCAAATCATAACAATTACATAAGGAAGCATAAACTCAAAAAATGTTGTGGCAAGTGCAGCTTGATCCTTTTATAGATTATATATTTATAAACAAATGTATTTAATATTTATTTTTCAGCCTCTTGCACAATAATATTGGGAAAGGTCAGAATATAATTAGTGTAACATTGCCACATTGCAAATGTCTGCTTTTTCTCTGGACGTTTGTAACATTAATGTTCTCTTTACTCGCTTTTTGCAACCGTCGTAAATACAATTGTCTACGACGGTAAATGGCCCAACGGCCAATCTAGATTGCAGCAACAACAATAATATGGTATTTCAGATTTCTTACACTTTTTACACATTTGGTGTAACGATTCTACTACTTTTATTGTTATTATCGATTGTTAAGAAGTTTTGAGAAAAAGCAGGCAGTGAGCATCATGCTTGTCTCTAGCGCCCCGCGGCTTGACCGTGGTACAGTCATAGCCCACAAAGCCTCGTGAACAGGGCCGACGCTTCTACTAGGGTCTGCTGTAGGCCGAGGCGAGTCGCGCTCAAGTGTCGTCGTCTTATACTGTAACTGACTTACGCCACACTGGTCGAAATTTGAATTTATGATTTACTGCAAGAGGGACGGTGCGTCGGCACTATCGCGCCATCTGGTGGCAGCATCGTGCACTTCTCGCGTATAACCAGGGACGCGCAGTTCACTGTCCTTGTCACTTTTTAATTGTCACCCGCTTAGTATATAAATTGACCACTAGAGCGCGGTTTTTTCATTTAAAGTGCTGCCTCTATATTTCGTGCGCGGACCTAATGCAAAACAAGGTTTTGTCGTAGTTCGTAAGTTCGAATTTTAACTAGTGTGCCACTGCCATTATGTTCCTGAACAAACTTCGACTGGCGTGACGTTTGTTACATGTGTTCGTTTTTAACTTATCTGGACTGCGGATACCAAGCTGTTTTATTAAGAACGTCATAATATTTTATTATAGAAAAACGAATGCTAATTTGAAAACGTACAAGCAATTGTGGCTATTTACAACAAATTAACTTCCAATAATAAGGCCGTCGTAACGCCCGTGACTCGGAGGCACTTAATATCCGCAGCTCAGCACTGGTACTGTCGTCGTTCTGTTGACATTAAGCTTTGTCACTCTATCGACATATTTGACATGTAACACATGAGTAAGGACTTGGACACAACGAGTTCGCAGTGTTATCACGTATCACTAGGCCACAGGTTCATATTTGCCATTTAATACGGTAAATAATTGAATATTGTGTTAAAACTTAATATATATTTCGTAGTGACGTAGGTCTATGTCTGAAAATAAAAAATAAAATATTTCATAGGGGAGTAGTGGAGGACCATTTTCGAATAAAAAAAAGGAATATTTTTTAATACTTGTCTCTGTACTACTCTTGTTCAACACCCAAAAAGAGGAGACAGGTGTATAGCAGATTACCGAAGATAAATTAATTCTTAAAGTGGCTGATATACCTCCAAAGCCTGAGTTGGCATATTATATACACTTTCTCATCCCGTGGAGGAAAATTAGAATAAAAAGAAAACTTGAGGACAGCAGATCCATCGGTTACGTTGTTCTGCGTTGTGTTCGTGTCCTTACTGAACATCATTTCACAATTTACTTCAAGTGGGAGACCATATTCATGTTGTTCGATATGTCTATGTTTTTAAGTATCCTTTAAAACAACTAAAATATTTGTCTTTTTTATGCTTTTTGAGTACTCGAAGGCAAAAATTCTGATGGTAAAGCCTTGTCATTTTTGTAGGCATCGATTATTTAGTAAATAATTGAACAATCACTGATGCATTTGAGTGTATTTAATTTTTTTAGTTGGCGATATTTGTAATAGTAATTCTTGATATAGGTTCGTTCGGACTATCAGCAGCTTAGGCGCGAGCTGGTGGAAGTGCAGGCGCTGCAGCGGGAACTGTCGACGCGTCTCCGCACGCAGCTGCGTCTGGTGCACGGCAAATTTGCCAGGCTGCGGCAGCGCATCGCCGCCGCTTCGCCGCCACGCTAGTCGATAAATTTACAAAAAGCTGTGTGTTATTCACACACAGTAGAAGTGATACTTCAGAATATGACCTAGAGAATGAGATGGAATATGTGTCTCTATCGCTGATGAAATATTTCCTCATAGAGTTTCAAGTCATCACAGCTCTAAACAAGTTTTACTTCAAAACCTAAATGCTAATTCTAACAAAAGTCCTAAATCTTTTCAACTGATGTACCAAATATGATATTAATTACTTTTGTAGTAGTAATTGGAAATTTTAAGAACACTTTATATATAATGTTAATATTTCGTATGAAAAAATATTTTAGAAAAATTTAAGATATCATTAAATTTAGCGATGTAGTCATTACAGCGTTGTAAGGTGCTGGTATACTTGAATGTTTAATCGACACAATACTTCCATTTAAATAGCGAATTATAAAGCACATAGAAGGTACGTTTAAAATGTGCCAAATAAGTAGGTAGTATAAGTTAAACTAGCTCGCTGGGGGACCTAACTACTAACGACTACGAGTTAAAATGTTAGTGACTACTGATGGTATTGGAAATGGTAGTCGTGATTTCTTAACTCAAAACAATTACTTTTTAGGAAAAAATACTATAAATGATGGCATATTACTCATATTATGTTGCGTACGATATCGTGAGTACACGTTGAACCCAGGCGATATTGCTGGGAACAAACGGCACGTGACAAGTCCGTATCATAGCGGACTGCTCTGAGGTGACCTGATCCTCGGGTCAGGACAGTGTTTAAACCAACTTGTGCTAAATTTATAAACTGCACAAATTACTTTTGTAGGGCAGTATCTATAGAATTGTCCAGAACATTTCTTAATGGGAATATTTCTTTACTATTTTAACCCTAACCAATTAGTGATCCAAGTTTACGTAAATTTTACGGCACTCGTCCTATTCTCACCCCTAGTAGTTGGACAATGCTCAATTACACAGTACAATTTTAATGTCTAGCGTTACAAGAGTCGCATTATACCCGCATTTATAATTAGTAGGATAATAAATTATAAATATATAAATACGACAACCTCTCTGCCCGCTAGTAACACATGCATGAGCATAACTTAACAAGTTACTTAATTAAGTTCTCGAATGTAGTTGTGAGAATGTTATAAATTAAATCAGTTTTTATGCGATCAGAACCCATAAGCCATAGGTCTATTAAGACTGCGCATTTCATGCGAGCATGAAGTGAAACTTGCAAACAGTAATCTGGAGATCAAAGAACGTGATTAATAAAATATTTATATACAATTATTATTATTAATAATTGGAAGTCCGTACGAACTTCGTTCGGTGGAGCTCCGCTAAATGGCGCTAAAACCGAATATCACCATGCCGTCGAAAAGTTTCACTGCCAATTGCACTACACTACACGCGAGAACATAGTTGTGGCTTTTCGTCATCAAATCGAAAAAAATAAAGGAGCTTCACTTCAGAAGTTTCAAAGTGGAACCGGAATGGAGCAAGAGTGAGACGGTCGTAGTGTAGCTATTAGAGATTAGATATTATATTATATTATGCACTGCTAGTCCCCGGTTAGTTGTTTATCGTAGATTTTTATAAATTACAATTCGTTGGTGCTACACGGAATGTAAAAAAAAACAAAATGTTAAATGATGGCGCCACCTATTATGGATGAATTCATTTTGCTTTTTGTGTGTTATGCCTGTCTATAACATGTCTATGTCAGGAAGACGATCCAATGGTCTGTACAAGTTTAGTTTTACGCCGTATACTTCATAAATAGGCATTTGTTATCCAATACGCTTGTTAGATGTTATGACAACAAACACCCGCCATGATCATCTTATGTATATAGTTTTTAACATCGTATACTGTAGAGATGTCTGGCCTCCGATGAGGTTTTGCGGATTGAACCGCACTTGTTTTCCGTAGAAATCCTATTTTACAATCCGCAGAAATACTATTCTGTTACTTTCAAGCATGGATGGCGCTGATCATGGCAATACATAATTTGATTGTCAAAAATGACGTACCGAATGAGTGGCTAGAGTAGCGGACGCATTTATATTAACATTTACACAAGTTACGCAGTAAGTAGACCTAAGCTAACTTCAATTGAGTGACGTCTTTAGCAAGGCCGGATCTCCAAAACTGATTGTGTGCATTTCACTCGCGGAAGAAGTGAAATGTCGTCGTCACAGGAGGGCGATGCTCGGACCAAGGTGACAGGGCAGGTATCGTTCTCACGGCACTACCTCTTGCAACAGTGAGCGTCGATGGTTACCGAGAGTCTTTGTTGTACTCAGACTACCAATACATTTTTCTCACTTTTTCTCATTACCGAGTGCTTATAATACACTTGACTTAATTAATAGAACAAAGTCAATAAAAACCTCGGTAACCTCATAATGTCATCGATGTCATAGACTGTAGAGTATTTCAACTCACCCTGCACATATCACGCATGCGCTTTGTAAATAGTAACTGAGGCGAGTAGCTAGTGACTATACGTATGTATCGGCTCTTATAGGCAACTTAAAAAAGACGTAATAATGCTCGCACAAACAAGGTATTCTTCACGACTGAAAAGCGAGGTATATAAATTTCACCGATGTGTCGTTATAGCGTTAGGGCTTGAGTCCTGGCTAGGCCATAGAGATAATACAGATAGAGAAGAGAAGCCAGACTAAAACGTGTCCGCCTAAGTCGAAAGTGAAAGCAAATATGCTTTACTACTGTCTCCTTTTTTCGTTAATTTCTCTGTACGCAATGCGCATGCTTCCTTTTCTATTAACATACATGGACACTTAGTCTTCTTAAGCCTGAATGTGACTTCCCTTCAGCATCTATAATATGTCTATGGAGTAGCCAACTCGATCGATCCTTTACAATAGACAACATTACATGGTTTGGCGAGCATGCTACTCGTCTCGTCACCCATTGTAGTTGTAAAGGTCAAAACATGTCTGAAACTATGCCTAAGTTTGTCTAACTATATATACCTGACAAATATTACTACTTAGTATAGAATTTGTTCTTAATGTTAAACGGTTAGATAAAATTTACACCTCATTTTCAACTAGCCCCAAAATTCAGTTTATAAACTTCATCTTCTTCTTAATCAACATGTTTTAAATAAAAATATTATATGTAATGTGATTTTATAAACTTTTGAATGTCAATAAAAGGTGCTACGACTTATCTGTCCCACTTAGTGACTTTACAGGCGACTACTGATGAAATCAATTAATATCAAGTAAAAATTAACCTAAAATGCGCAAAGGAGACGGTCTTATTGCTGATCAATAAAGCATGTCGATACCCGCGCGCCGCTCAGTGTGCCCTGTGACCTTATAATTGTACTCTCGGCCGTCGCTCCGGCGGCTCGCCGACTCTGCTGCTACTTACTTTATGTCACTTTAGACATTTGTGCAGACAGACGATCGAATAATATGTTCCGTACAATTGGCAGTTTACTAGTTGTAAGTTCGTTTTATGTCCAGTCTTTTTATTTAATAAAAGCTGAAAGTATCTCGTGGGTTGTTCCTAGATAGATACCTAGTCTGTGAAAGCTCTGTCATTCTCTCTCACCTAGTAAACGGTCAAAAGACACTGTTCATTTAGGTGTGGATTTGTGCCACTAAAGTATTATTAGTAAAACATACATAAGTTTCACTTCAACATAAGAAATGCAGCTATAAATAATACGTAATACGTGCAAAAAGTAAAAATCTATTACAAGTTTATATATACCGTTTACTATTCCGTGACAAACATGCATAGTGTCGCTTGTGGTGGACTTTACCCGTCATTGCGTGGCTGGTACAAGACGAGTGTTACGATCTATACTTCTTCGGACCGTTTCCTTTGTTGATCCGACTTCGTGCCGTTGTCACAGAGCCACACGCAGATGTCTGCTGCCTCTTAACGAATAGTACATCTTAGAAAAGACCTTCACCCTTGTGCCGCGCATGTGAGCGATCTCCTTTGTTGGCCAACTTTGTATGAACAGAAAATATTATTTTTGTATTCTCTAAAGTTTTTTGTCTTATTGCATTTATAAAAAGATTTAGTACATAGTTCCATTTTTTTTTTGTAGCGAGGAAGCTGATATATGGGTTGGTCATTTATATTCAGTGGAACAGGTTCTACGGTTTATTTTTGGAGAAATGGAAGTAAGTAGATAGTCATCTTTGAATAGGTATTACAGGGCATTACAAATACCTACATGTAGGTATTTTTAATGTCCTGTTTTGAAGTTCTAGTCTTTATTTATAGTTTAGCTAAATAGTCTAAAAGGTTTTAAACTAACATACCGCCCATTGCTTCTCCGAAGGTGCACTAATCCTAACTAATTTATTAATAAGAACTGGTGAATAGTTAATTATTAAACAATATTTTTAAACACGCTTAAACGCATTTTGTCGGCTATGGTGTTAGTTAAAATATAATTAATATTTTTTATGCATTTATCCATCCAAAATCAAGTAAGTAAGTAAGTTGTTATTATCGGAATTCGATTGTCGATTTACTTACTTTTTGCTATTGTTTTTAAATATTCCGCTTTGTTATTGGTTAATCAAATGCAATCAATGGTCATGCAGTGGAGTAGTAACATAACGAGGTCGCAGATCTGACGGTCGCGGTGTCGCGGTGCCGTGGTGCCGTGGTAGGTGCGTGCGGGCGCCACTACAGTTTCGAGTAACATCCGTCGGTAGACTGAAGGTTGTCAATATTTCAATTCTATGTAATGTGGTCTGCCCGATTTGAATGATTTCGAGAAAAGGTTAAAATAATTATCGTGGTTACGCACAAGATCAGAAAAGAGGTTATAGATAGTTACATATAATAATGAATTGCTAGCTGAGTTTAGGGTTGTCAGGATGAAATGACAAGACAAAACACAAGTCAGGTAAGCTACTACGATGGGGGTGAAATTTCAGAAATGCATTCAGACATTAAAATCGTCTGAGTCCACTTGTAAGCAAAAAGTCTGATTGTATTCAACCACTCGCAGACCGCCTGTCAACTCTTCTGAGAAAATACGTGGTTTTCGTACGTACGTAATGAGAGAGGGAAAGGGATGGAAAAATGTGGTGCGCAAGGTGTCTTACTTGATACAAAAGTTGGAGTTAATTTGTTCAGAGTCGGACGCTAACACAAATCGGCATACGTGTACGGTGACGCCACGTGTACGGTGACGCTACGTGAACTGCGCGAGGACGTTTTGTAATACACCCGGCGTATTTAAAGCTTTATCAAGTAAGAAACACCTTGTAATATATGTATTGGCTTGTTAGTAGTTTGTATCATATTCACGAAGACTTTATTTGGATCATGTCAATGTTATCCTTGTGATGTGCCTGTTTATAACTTTTCAAAACGTTTACTGCTAAGATAACTCCGTGAGCGGTTGCGTTTTGATGAGATTTCCAACAATTTGAGAGCTTAGTACCGAGATAACCTACCATGAAATTTGTAGGTCAGTCTGACTGTAAAATTGTATAGATATTTATTATGCAACCATATATAATCTGCTCATTTCTGTACTGTTGCAAAGTAAATATTTATTTATACCGACATTTTGTGTTTTTATCATTGGATATCGTATGTGTAATGACGTTCCTAGCCTACATACCAGAAATCTATAAAGTATATTCAGTAGTTTAGTCACAAAATATTATTTTTCATCTTAACAAATCTCATCACGATGTATCACATTACGCAACTGTCATCCGGAGCTAAACGACACTTGCGCAGTCGCTATGGGTTGGGGGGCGGTGAGGTCGCAGGGCCTGGGACACAGGGGCAAGCCGCGCGCGACGGGTTGGTTACTTAGACATGATGCAATAAAATAAAATTATTTTTCTCTAAATTAGTTTCTTTGAAAATATTCTTTTTAGGTTTTGTTGTTAGGTCTAATTCGACAGTTTTATTGTACTCGTATTTTTAATTTTCGTTGTGTTATAATCCCCACTCTGTATGTGTCCTATAAATTGCGTGGTCGATACCTCGGTACTAAACTCACAAAATGTTGGAAAGCTCATCGAAACGCAGCTACTCGAATTAGGTTGATAGTAATCTCTTTGAAATAATGTGTGAGGGTTCCTGTACCAGTATAATTAAATTGTCAACTTAATCTCGGACGATTTTCCTCTATTCCTATTTATAATGTAAACGGTTGTTTTATCCCCCGTCAAGACTGTTTTATTTGTATCGAATATATTTTTATAAATTTTGTTACGTTACTTTTATGCTAAAAGTTGAAATTTGTAGATGGGGCTTACTGTTGTACCCTTTTATTTACGTTTTGGATGAACTTGTTTTATAAAATAAATATATTTTCACGAGTTTTGCTTTTTTTCTTATTTCTCCATTAATTACAATGCAACAAGTTATTTTTGATATATGGTGCAAACGACCAAGTAGTTTGTGACTACCACCCATAGATATCCGCAAGACTAGGCGTCTTATAGACGCGTTGTCGGCTTTAAGGAATGAGTATGCTCTTTTCTTGCATACCCCTAAGTCATATCGCATCGTAAATACTGACAGAGGTAGCCAGTTGGCTACCTCTGTCAGTATTTACGATGCGATGCTATGTGGAACTCCACAGTAGCTACTGTTGTACGTGGTAAGAAATGGTGTTTAATTCGCGCAGTTGTGATTTTACGGACATCGAAATGATGAACGTGGAACTTAAGCATTCCGTAGCTATGTCCGAAGATGGAATACTGCTGCTAGTATCAAGCTGAACAATTCCTCGGACCACTCCCCACAGGAAATACGTCAAAAGATACAGATGGAACCGAGACCTCTCCGTAAGATCTTGTAATCGA
Source organism: Eumaeus atala (assembly GCA_017140195.1). Taxonomy (NCBI): domain Eukaryota; kingdom Metazoa; phylum Arthropoda; class Insecta; order Lepidoptera; family Lycaenidae; genus Eumaeus; species Eumaeus atala. Next base: position 265,840 of record JAFELO010000416.1, on the reverse strand, counting down.
TCAACCCGGACATGACTTGGTCATCAACAATTCGTGTCGCTCCACGTAGTCTACGGTCAAATGAAGCGAAGTGATAGTGTTTATATTTGAAATGATGATTAAAAAAACTAATTAAAATTGTTTATTGCTATCGATAGTAATCAAAAGGGGAATTTATTTCTTTAGAATTACATCGTTCGTATGCAATCCTCCCTTATTCTGGCATTGCTGCAATCTAGAGCGGAAACTTTCGGTAACAGTTTAACATTTTGTTGTTGAGATAATACGATCCTATAATTCCGGGTTAGTGTCGTAAACTTGAGCCTTAAGATATCCCCAAAGAAAAAAATCCATTGGGGATAGATCCGAGCTACGAGGCGGCCAGTTGTGTTCCCTCTTTTCGATATAAGTTTTGGTCCAAAAATGTCTTGAGCTGCCCTTAACGAGTCATCACACGTGGCTACATCTTACTAAAACGACGAGCGTGGAGTAAAACTAGCAAAATCCTGCAGCGCTGTAGCGTTTTGTAACATATTGATATACCGCTCGGAATACGCTGTAACCGCACGCCCTCTTGATTCTTCAAAAAGTGTGAACCAATAATGCCTCTTGCTGAATAAGCAGCCCATTGTCTTTGTGTGAATGCAGGGGTTTATGATGCTTTAATTTCGGGTTAGTATCATTCCAATGACGACAATTTTGTCTATTAACATGTCCATTTAGGTGGAAGTGTGCCTTGAAGAAAAAAATGTTTATAAAACTGGTGAACCGCTCTACCATTTCGTTCGCAAACTGCAACCCAGTGGCATGGTCCTGAGGCCTTAATTCCTATAACATTTGGATTTTGTAATAACTTTTGGTCGACCCTGTATTTTCAAGATTTTGGAAGGAGCCCAATTCCCTTTTCTAGGTATGTCGAAAATATCGGCTGATATCAAATTGACCATCTGTTTATTCGAGACTCTTATCATTTTCTTCGTGATGATCTATAAACACAAAACGTAAAATAAGATGTTCAACAAATTATCAAATATTGCAATCAATATTGAATGAATAAACTACTAGAGTATCTTATTATCTTTTGATGGATTTTTGACCATTATTACACACAAAAACACCTGAAACTGTGTTTAATTGCAGTTATAATCATATGGTGTAACAAATATACAGTAATAACCAAGTAACTAGTACTTTGATTTAGGTAATGCCGGAGGACCCGCCTGGCAGGTACACTCATTTTGATTAGCCGGTGGCTCGCTCAGCGGGATCAGAGAAAATATCAGCAGCATCCTTGATTTAGTGTCAAAATTTGAGGTAGTGCTGAATGTGTTAACAGAAGTGATATAATTCGTTGCCTGAACGTTGCAGGCAATTGTATCAGATGTAATCCTAATCCTTAGGCTGGGAATAGTTATCTGAATATTTCTATACAAGTTGCGGATGTCGGAAGACGTTAGTGCTATTAATTAGTTTTTTTAGTTGTACAATATTTGTACAGCTGGTACCTTCCCACAGCTACCGAGACTCAAACTCGATAGCAACGTGTGCAAGAGTAAGCACGTCTCCTGTTCTGCGGACCTTCCCACAGGTACCGAGACTCAAACTCGATAGCTACGTGTGCAAGAGTAGGCACGTCTCCTGTCCTGAGGACCTTCCCACAGGTACCGAGACTCAAACTCGATAGCTACGTGTGCAAGAGTAGGCACGTCTCCTGTCCTGCGGACCTTCCCACAGGTACCGAGACTCAAACTCGATAGCTACGTGTGCAAGAGTAGGCACGTCTCCTGTCCTGCGGACCGAATGCAGAAGCAAAACGGTAGTCAGTATTTACTCAGTAATACACGATCAAATAAAACAAATATATTAAACATAATCTTTTATTTCCTTGTACTTAATAACAATCAATATGGCATCTGGAACGCGGCGAGACGGAGGTTCGTTGTCGATGCGCTGTTACAGAATAACAAAAGACCTAAATAATACTTCGTTATTGCAACACTTTACACAATGATGTATCACAGATTATCAGTTGTGGCAACAACTGGACTCGAGCCAACATGGAGGATCTCTTGTCTAGAGATAAACGCGTTCATGCGAGATCTGTGGAGGACAGAGATAAGAAGCAAGTAAAATTGAAAAGTATACAGCTCTTAGCAGTAAATTATGTGATCTTTATTTTTAAAGAAAAAAATAAAAAAATATAATTTTAATCATAGACAGACCTATTTGTTTTTTGTTCATTGCAATAGTGGTGATTGCATCAAGTGAAAGAAAAATTTCAATTAAGATACTGTAGGTGATAACATTGGCTGGGGTGGCTGAATATACAAGTGTAAAATTTATATTACGTACAAAAATTAAAATTACAAAAATATCTGCAAAAGAATATATCGTAAAATCTGCTACAAGGTGCGTGTAGATGTACACAAAATAACCATCAGTCCGACGTAAAAACTAAATTTGAATACCCGCAATGCCTGAAAAGGTACATTTTCATTATTCGTTAGCTCGTAAACTCAGTCGTACAGCTTGCGAGGCGTTCCCGCGTACGTGTTAGCAAGCATTGAAATTGATAAAATTCAAATGTATGAGACGGATAATAGAAACGAGACTTCAACGAACGAGTGAACGTTATTATAACACGCGGCCGTATAGATTTTTCGTGTCAAAAAACGCAATACCGTCTAGAAAAGAGTTCCACTTAAAAACTTTTGTTCACTTGCGTGCCCTATAGTATTTCTCTAAACCTTAGGCATTAACGACCTATGAAAGTGATGATATAATTTGTCACTTAACGACAGCGCCGCGTCTGTGGGTTGTGGCTGCCACTCGTGAGCTGCTTCAACTTTACTACATCCGAAGAGTAGCCGCTCGCCGAGAGGGGCACGAGCGTATTGGAGCAGACGAACATAGCAGATATGTCCCAGTAGTTAGACACATAGATTCGAATTAGGTATCTACTTAATAGTTAATACAGAACCCAGGATAAAACTTATCCAGAGAAATATAAATATAAAACTAACCCTGTAAATAAATTAATGTCTGTGACGTATATTGTATAATTTTGGCAATTCATAATAAAAATAGTACGTACTATCTACACAAAACTAATAAAGTCAGATTTAGAAAATTGTTTCCATGAGTAACAATAAATAATACATATCAAAATATACATCCATACATTTTAAATTATTTTATCAAAAAAATTATAACATATTAATATATGATGGAAATCATTTATATAGATATACGTGAGATTCTATTGACAGACCGAAAAGAGATTTCTATTCACTCACATTTTAAAAGTGTAGTTGACTTGTCATGGAGCTGGTCAGAGTTTAGATTCCTAACAGTAATATCGCATACACATGTGCGCACACCAGCCAGTGCAACATGCAATGGGCGTATACGTGCACAAGTGCAGTAGGGGGCGTGACATAACAATCGCCTGCGAGCAATATTGAACCATTAGCATACAGGACGGTGCCCGACCATCTGTGCAGTCATACACATCACACGCCCACATACATAAGTTGTTGGAAGTGTATACAAGCATGATATTTTGAGACTAAAACTTACAGGGACAGCCATTTTCTACGACCAGGCATGCCGAGGGCTTTATATTTTCACTAACATACATGAATAGGATGAGTGCAACATATTTAAGTACACAGGTAGCATACACTCTCCGTGTGCATAATTTGTAACTATATCTCATAAATACATTTGCGCTACTGTCGGATGGATTTCTCGTTAAGCGTTTATCGAATTTGACGCGAACACACATAACAAACGCCTACCCTCTATATAATCATATAAAAACGGTGTAAAAACTGCAACCATTGTATATGCGCTAACTCCAATAACACTATAACAAATTGCTATTTGATCTATCTAGCGCTTCTAACAAATTGCGCTTTCTTTCATTTGCTAGCACGAGCTCAATTTTATTCACAATTATAACAAGGCAACAACTAGCTTACTACTACTATATTTACTGAGACCGAGTACGCCCACACCCGCTGAGGGGTTGTAGAGATATGACTGAGAACCTGGAGCTCAATTATCACATGTTTAATTAATGTTAAGTACTTTTGGATTCAATTTTATTTTAACAATCAATTATATAAGTTGAACTTCTTTACGCACGCTTGACTTAAGGCGTAAGTGGGTGAATACGTGACGAGAGCCTTAGGAAAATGTGGCCAACGGTTTAAGAGGAAATATGTGTTAGTGACGAAACAGAGATGGAGAGTTACACAGAAGTTCAGAGGGAGATAAAACTTAGTGAAGATAGAGTGAAAGTTACGTTTTATATATTGCTGAGAGATTGCAAGAGAGAGAGAGGTGCGAGCCCGTTCTCATTGCCTCTCCCTCTTAGAGCTAGGGTGTTAAAAAAGTTAAGTGTGTATTATTCAGTTTTATTTGTCTGGACTAAATCACACTCGTACTGCCTTTGGTAAACTTTATCATATATGGGTTTATTTTTCTTTTTGCATCGAATAGAATCATCGATTGTATATTGAAATTAGAAAAGAGTTGCATTATACAATGTGTAACAAAACCCCTTTGTACCGACATTACTTCTTCGATAAAGTCAAATACTAATCAGTTAGCAACAATAATGAATTAAGCTGTTCGGTACTACTAAATGACATGCATTTTTACAATTGAATATCGTTTCTGATTACGCCCTTGACAGGAACAACAGTTTTTGTTGCACATTGTATAGTTAGGATATGAAATTTTAAAATTATTAATTACTGTTATTAATGCTACTAATATGCATTAGGGCGCATAAAATATGTAATTTGCGAATTTTGTGCAAATTTATATCTAACTTCTTTCATATATTTTGTCCAATTCATAAATAAATTAAACTTAGGGGCTGTGGGTAGATGGTCTCAGAAGCTAAACACTCTAAACCATTATTGCCATCTACAAAAAAAAACGCCTGCGAATATTTTTTTAAAGCGCGTCCTATTTTTTATAGTAGAACCAGTCTTATATTTGAAGACCTTATTACTTTTATAATATCATACAATTAATTATAAATCCTAAGGTATTTTTCTTAATGACGAACGAATGTTATTACAGATTAAAAAAGATTGTACTGTATGAAATACAAGTCAAGGAAATACGATAAAGAATTGAACAATCAAGTGTTATACTTGATTGATCAATGCTTCCCATGCAAGTGTTATAGGTACATGATTGTTCAATGTTTCGTCGCCTTTTTCGTAGTTTCTTTTCTAAGAAAATATGGCATTTCAATATCTGAGAGCTAGTACTGGAATGACCTTTCAGTTTTCAAAAATACTCCATTTATTCATTAACATCTAAAAGCACGTATAATTGTGCCTGTTTATATTTTCTCAATGCACCAATGAGTCTTACACAAGCGCCATAACGTTACAAAAGCTACACCACTACAGTTAACAAACAAGTAATACTTTAGTTAGTTCATCGCGCCACTATATATTAGGCGGGTGCAGCGCCGCCGGCCGCCGATTACACATAACGTAACGCATCTAAACGCGGGCAAACGAGTCGGGGTCCGACGTGACTATTCTAAGGCCATTACCATATGGGGCCTCGCTGATGCGACTCTGCCCTCACCTACATGAGTCCACGCTACGTCACCGACACGGCGTTAACATAACATCCGTAACGACACATGATGTTATGCAGCGGTTTCACCTAATTCGGTAACAATGTTCACGCGTACCACAATCACAGCTAAGCACACCTATAAACACAACATGACATCCTACAAGCGTCTGCACCGCGCCGCGCGCTGCAGCGACACCGGGCTGGTGCACGATATACGTTTATACAATTATAAGCGCTATTGTTATAAAAAATGTATGAGTAATGAAAAATATTGGTTACACGACAACTTCATTATTTCAAATCTTAAATTGATATCATCAGAGCACTCGCGCTCTTGCTGCTGCGCGTACCAGTTACGTCATAATCTTCTGTCATGTCTTCCAGGCTCACAGATAAACAAATATAAAATACTGTCGTAACTCAATATTACAAGGAGTTATTTCTAAACTAGTTGACATTTGGTGTGGCGTCACGTTTCACTCAACATATGAAGGGCAAGAATTATAATAACAAAAATGGCACCAAATTTAAGTCATGCACGTTCCCTGTTGTAGGACTTCAGTGTTGTCCTTACACGCATTGTAGTGTCGTATAATATGTTCCAACAATAGTAAAAACTAAGTGGAGTTGGCAAGACAAGACAGCCACGAACTGAGCGTCTACAGAACACAGATGCTCTATCTCTCTCACTTCGTCCGTGCGGCGATGGGCGAGAGGGAGATGAAACATCTGTCACAGTTCAGCGACGGCACGACGGCTACTTCGTGCATATGACGCGGTCTGTCACTTCCCCCACGCCCTTTGGTTTCTCCTTCACTTGCTCCAGGTCTCTGCCGATGCTGAGGTTCGCCAAGTTTACGTAATTACTTCGCGTGATATCCCTTTTCTTCAAGATCTCTGTTTTCTGGTCTATTCCTGTCCGGTCTGCTTTAGTCTGGCTTGAGCTGCTATTATCTGTTTTAGTCTGGTCGGATCTCGTCTGGTCTGGTTTGATTTGGTCCGAGTCTTTGACCCGGTTTGCCCCAGCGGCAGCGCCATCGCTGCTCCGATTCAACTGCGTGATTTTCTTCTCAACGGCGCCCTTGCTGATCGCTTTAGTTCGTTCCAGCAGCGCCTCCTTGGGGTCGTATCTGCGCTCCCTATAGCTGAATCTTCCATCCACGAAGTCGGTTTTCTCCGGGTTGTGTCGCCTGAATATGGGCGTCATGGGTTTGCCGAGGCTGGCAAGCTTGGAGTCAGTTTTTAAAACGTCTTGTTCTAACGCCCGGCGATCGGCACGTCGGACGCCCTTGGGCGTCTTTATGAAGAATTGACTTTTCGATTCGCAGTTTTCGTTTGTTTTGTTTTCATGTTTGAAGAGGCGGCCTATTTTAGGCGCAAGTGTCTTAGTCAGGAAGTTCGGTTTTTCCGGTTTGTCTACGTCTAATGGCTTCGGAATGTTTTTCATGCCCAGCGCGAGGACCCGCGAGCTGTTGAGGTAGTCTATACTGAAGCGTTTGCAGTCGACTTCGTCCACCTTTCGCTCGGTCGGCGAGTTCCTCTGTGTGACTACATCGTAGCTGGCAGTTTTGGTCTGCAACACGGTGCGCGTCACGTCCTTCAGGCTGATTTTAGAGCATTCCACGCGCGCCTCCTCATCTGATGACGAGGAGTCACACTCTTGTCCGCCGGGGACGCTATAGTGGCGACTGAAGGGCGCCGGGCCCCGGTCCCGCTTGCACGAGTCGAGACCCTCCACGGATTGGTTCCGGCAGAAGGCCGGCACGTCTCTCTCGTCCCTCCCGCTGGCCGGAGATTCCCGCTCCCCGGGCCGCCGCGGCGGAGGGTCGAGCCACTCCGAGATATCTTCCACCTGCAAAATAAAAACGCTAATTGCAGTAATGTTCTTTAGCACAGTGCAAACTATAATCATTATGGAAAAGAGTGCAAGAAATGATTTACTATTCCTTTCTTGCACTCTTTTCTATTCAAATGATCACGCCTTATACATTTCCTGTTCGGAGCTGATCTTCGAACGAACTCTGTTGAAAATCCACTATAAACTACAATAACATACATAATTGTTATTATTTGACAAAAATATATCTCAGAACATAATGTTACTCTTAAAGTGAAATAAGTAAAATAAGCTTTTAAGTCAGAAAAGTACGTAATTTTCAGACGTTGAGATGCGCTATCCTTCGGTGTCCGATAATTATAAAGATAATAAATAATAGCAAGGAATACGTCAGCTCACAACGTAGACACCACCTTACGATGTTGTTTGGTGAGCGACGTTCGTTGCAGATACCTTGGTGATGTTGATGCGCGGCCCGTCGGCGCGCAGGATGTAGCCGGTGAGCGCATGCTGCGAGCGCGAGCGCGCGGCGGGGGGCGGCGCCAGCGTGTCAGTGGGCGGGGCGCGCCGCGCTACTAACGCGCTCGCTGACATGCATTTGCCCAGAGCGAAGCACTGCTGTCTACCACGATTCGCAGCCTGTGAGTAGACAAGTATAATATGACATAATATGTTAACATCTCTAAAAAGGATAATTGTAAATAAAATGTAAATTTGTACTATAATTTGGCCGCGAAGTGTGCGCTACCTTTTCAATGTCTTCCAATGCGAAATCAGTGCTGTTTTTACTTTGCGAACGCTTAAGGCACTCGCAGCTGCCGCATTCAGGCGTGTGGGCGTAGTCTCCGGGCGTGTGGTGGTCGCCGCACTCGGGCGTAGTGTGTCCGTGCTCTCCGGCGCCGGCGTACTGCAGGATGTCGGCCAGTAGTGTGGGCGGGAGAGAGCCAGGGTTGGACAGCTGCATCACTAGAGACTCCAGCCATATCTCCATCACCTCGAACGAAGGCCTGAGAACAACGTGAAGCTACACACCTAGCTTTTAATCGACTCGCACTTAACATAAAAAAAAAACAATATTTTTCATTACTAAAATAGTATTGATCTTTCATATTTGAGAACGTGTTGTATTACTTTTAAAGTCCAATAAAGATGTACAATAAGCCATTAAAGTCGGGATGTACGCGTGAGGCAGTCCGCGGACGGTCAAACTTACACACATACTACACTCGGTCGCACAAATGTTGTTAACACAAACTTGCAATGATCATAATTGAACTATAAGGCATTAGATAGCTGTTCCACGTACCTGGCGTCTGGGTCCAAGTGGCAGGCGAGGAAGGCTATCCGGTAGAAGGACTCGGGACAGCTCCGGCAGAATTTCTCCTTGAAGGCCACCTCGTTCAGCCCGAAGTCAGATCGACGCGGCAGGAAGTCCGGGTCAGCGGAGACCCGCCCTATTATCTGTTGTGTTCAAAATATGATTGATGTTTTGGTCTAAATAATATTATTTCTTTATTTATTTATTTTGGTAAGCCAACAGATTTGACATTACATTTACGTTCAATTTCAAACAGTAGGTATAGTAAAAACAAGGGAATGCAAATCTAATAACAGGCTAACTCAGCATGCCTACGTGAATTATATAAAACTATGCTAAAGTTCTAAAAGTAAAAACAAAAATACTGTGCTATAGTTAATTACAGATTATGTGATTCAACACAACAATAAAATCTAAATCATACCATACAACTAAATTATGTCCTACCAGTTAGTTTAAAACTGTATAACGCCTTTTCAAACGTCGGTAAGCTGACCGATAAACTACATAGGACAGCTAACAACATAGGACAGTCTAAAAGCAGTATTTGGTCAGCTCCAGAACATTTACTTTAAAATAACTTAACCTATCTGAATAGCTTTCGAGTAAATTAAGCTGCTTGGCGTGGTCTGTTAGTAAAAATAGAAAACGTTTTTGAACTCTTTCAATACGGTCAATGTGACACCTATAGTGCTGGTTCCAGATATTACTGCAGTATTCAAGCGAACTGCGAACGAGTGCATTATATATTAAAGTAAGAAAAGCATTCCTATCCTTGAAAACTTTACAATTCCACCAGATAAAACTTTAACAATTTGTATTATTTACTAATAAGAGCGTCTACGTGCGGAAATAAACTCAGTGTAGTAACCAATATCACTCCTACATCCCAAATTTGACTAACATTAAACTGTCATCAGTCATCAAAAGTGTGTTCACACTTACCACTGCACTGTCATGCAGATGCATTGCCATCCTTTCGAGCTCCCCTCCAATGGGTCACATATCTGTCACATTGCAGTGGTGACACGCGAGCGAGAGGTAACTCCCGGGTCGAGACGGCTCAATCCGGCTGCGACGCAGCATGGCACTTCCTCCTACGTTGAAGAATTATGTGAGCTAATAGCGTTGTACCTCGCACAGTATGATCCCGAAGGAGAAGGCGTCCACCTTCTCGTCGTAGATGTTGCCGTTCATCATCTCCGGCGCCATCCAGTACGGGTTCCCCACCACCTGCACGAGAACGTCACGAAGTCAAAGCCGCTCTGGTGGCTTTATATCAAAGTGCAATATTTTGCATTAAAACTGATTATGTTACTGAAATAGTGATAGTTCTTTCAACCGCGCGTACGCAGACTACAGTCTTAAACTTGTGAAAATACGATAATGAATAGCTCATCAAAATCGGTTACCAGGTAGTATTCAAGTTGAATAAATTGACCCTACCACTACTAAAATTATTGTACTTATATACAAAATGAATTTAGCACATACAGTGTACCGCTTCCGGCGCAATGTGGCGTGCGAGGGCTGCGTGCGCGAGTGCTCGCTGGACGCAGTTCGACGTACAACGCGCGCCAGACCGAAGTCCGCCACCACCACCGATAACTGATAAGAACACCACACAGTAAAATATGTCGTTAGCTCCTGTGGGAGTTGTGACAGCACATCACCACGTTTAATAAATAATTGTGTCAGATAGTGAAATGATCTCCTGTGGTTCTGACGTATTGCCTTCCGACTGATGATACCGTCAGAAACGACAGCCGTTGCTGATGCATCTCCATTGAAGACTTTTGTAGCAGGCGTGGCTTATGTTTCTCGTAGACTATAGTAGATGTGTCTTATGTTCCTTTCTGACGTAAGTAGGAATGGCTTAGTTTCCCCTAGGCGTTTGCAGGCGAGATTTACATGAATACTAGCTGTCACCTCCCTTCTAATCGATAATGGGCGGGGTTTACCTCTTGTTCCCGCACGAGACAGTTATGTGAGTTGAGATCTCGATGTATCACATTCCGTCGGTGTAGGTATCCCACTCCTGCCGCCACGTCTCTCGCTAACCGGGCGCGCACGGCCCAGGACAACGCGCGCGGCGCGTGTAGTAGCGCATGCAGCGTACCGCCCGCTACATACTCGGTGACCAGGTGAAGCCGCCGCTCGCGATATACTACACCCACGAAACGCAGCACGTTGCGGTGCCGCAGTGAACGCAGCACTGCCACCTAAAATGATCGCATCGGATCATCCGCTTGGTAGCACAATTGTTATAATTAACAGAAGTAAGGATATTTGTAATTATCTTGACGTATACTGCATGCAGGAAGAATAAAAAGCTACCTCTCGCTCTCACAATAGGGCATTACTGAGACAGCGGATGTAGAAATAAATGCCCATTTTTACACATCTATAATCCTTCGTTGTGGTAATTGTTTTTAGGTCGATAGTCACAAAGAAGGTCCGTCACGTCATATGAGTCCCATAGAACTACGTCTGCTACGAAAAATCGTAGAATTCACTTGTCCGTGCTACGCGAATTATTTTTCATTCAAATTTATTATAAGAGAGACTATATATATAGCGCTATAAGCTTCACCCACCTCCTTGAGGAAGTTACGCTGCGCCTCCTCGTCTACGCGGTACAGCTGCTTCAGCACCATGACCTCGTTGGTGTCGCGGTGCGTCACCTTGTACACCTCGCCGAAGAAGCCCGTGCCCAGCAGCTCGCCCTGCATGGCGAGATAGCGATGTATCGACACTTCAATTGTTTACAACTTGTGCGGTCAGTACGCGTTACAGCTCGCAAGTTGTTAACGTATCGAGTCCAGTTCCATCGATTGTGCCACAATGCCGAATTATCAAGGTTTTAGCTTAAAACAATAGTATCAGTAGTTTTTGTAAGAGGTAGTGCCGTGCTGCATTGTAGCCGAATTGGGCCGGCACGAGCCCGACATATTGATGTAAAGAGCCGGATTAAATGGATTCTAACTGACTAACATTCACTGGAATATATGTCAATGTATCGAGAAAGTTTAATTATGTCAAAAGAGAGCCTGGCACACCAAGGTTGTAACATATCGAGCTGACTTGTCTCTAATGTATATTCTATTAGTGTGCTGCTAACAGAATGCCAGGCGTTCCAAGATACTGATGTACACGTCAAGTTCAGTAGATTATGCCAGTAGCTGAGGCGACGCATTCTCTTAAATGGGTTTAGTCGATACTCTGTGAGATATCGATAATCATGTTAACTGGAGTCCTAACTATCGCTTGACAGCCGCTGTGTACCTGCAGTAAGTCGGAGGCGCGGAACACCTTGGGTCCGTCGACGGCCTCGCAACGGAAGGAGCGCGCCCTGCTCAGGTCCCCGAGCACGCCTTCTGTCTGCTCCTCCGTGTCCACTCTGTTTTTTTTTTATTAGAAACAAAGTTTTTGATTATATTGCACAAAACTCAAATTATAAATTGTTTTAAGATTTCTTGCTTTGTATTCATATTTTTATACTGTAAAAGGGACTTCATTGCATACTATTTTAATCGGGATATAAATATAAAAACTCGAAATACATCTCGGCAACAACATCAGCACACGCCGATGCGATGGCGCGACGGGGCGAGCGCGGACAGGTGAAAGAGGGAAGGGAACTCCACATTACAGCGAGGTCTACAGATAATGTGATCGTAGGAATTGTAAAAATTAAGTTTGGTATTATCTGATTCTCTAGTCTTACTAAAATTGGTTCAATAACATTTGTGTTAAGTACATAAAAAAAATAACTTTGCAAAATCATTGAAAGTGGATATTCTTTTTCTTTACACTTATCAATTTAATTGATATTGATTCAGTCACTATTATCTCGACACAATAGTTGCACGCCGCGTGCAGTGCACAGCTCCAAATATATCATACAACAAATAATAATAATAATTAAGAGTGATCAGGAAATAGTGAGAGGTAGGCCATGCTACTGCCTCTCACTCACATGATACCGGCGTAAAGTGACAGCTACGCTATCGCATATCGTGCGATAATTAGCCCGTGGCCCATTGGAGGTCCAATTGTTTGTTTGCCCCTCTTATAATATAAATATTTATAATAGCCGAGGCTGCGGGGGCAGTGGGCGTGGAGCGATGCTTGATGACGCCCCGCCCCGCTCATTATCATTAGTTATCAATAATCACTTGCAATTAGCAGTCGTCTGTATAGCGATTAAATGATGGCACTCATTAAAAAAAACAACGCTAGTTATATGAGAATAAACCACGCGAGAGACTAATGAGGGACAGGTGTTTACATAAAATATTAGAAGATTAGACGTGAAGTTATACACAGAATCCAGTGGTAGTACTGTGAACATAAAAAAAGGACAAGCAAAAAACAGACAAAAGCAAAAAAAAAACGGAGTCAAGTAATAGCAACTGTCCGCTGGTCCAGAAGGTAAAGCCGGGCAACACGCCTATACGGCTCGTGACTGCGGGCGTCGGATTGTCCTCGGGGTATACGAACGCCATTTTGCCTGGGAGCAACTTTTATGAGAGGAATGCTATAAAATAACATTTGTCCACGCTACTCTCGTGTCTGACAGCTCAACTCACACGTCAAGCAATTTGGACATGCTCCTACTTCTCTCCTTATCCCGCCCGAGGGGGCAGGGGGGCGTGGAGCGACGCTTGATTACGCGCCGCCCCGCTCCGTCCACCTTGCGCTTGTGCAGCAGCCGCTCTTTCACCCCCTCGTCCAGGGGGGACCTGCCGCCGTCCCCCTTGCGCTTGTGCAGCTGCCGCTCCTTGCCCCCCTCGTCCGAGGGCGAGCGTGGTGCGTCTGTGCCCTGTTCGTTCTCTGTGGCTTGGGGCGAGTCCCCCGCCTGCGTCTGGCCGCGCTTCACGTTGATAGTGTCCGGGTTGTGCTCGAGAGTTAACTAAAAAGGGAAATGATACGAAACATTTATTACCATACTCGCAGAGCGCGCAGTATCACCCGTGTCATTTATCCCGAGGAATCCATAAATTTTTTGGTGTAATAAATATATTCGTCCCGAAAAAAAACCACCGACCGGAGATTATGCTCGGAACATTAACAATACAAACATATGGAGTATACTTCTGGGACTGCCTCTGGGTCAGAATAAGTGAAGTCGTGTCATAACTGAGACACACGCGGCTACGCTGACGGCTGCGTCGCCTGCCGAGTACGAGTGGCTCCTTATAAAGATGTAAGTGATTTCAACTAATGGTCGTTATCCTTGGTTGTGCGGATGTTTAATTGCGTCGGCAGTGCTCAATCTGTTACGTGTGACGGTAGCAGCCACGTACGTGTATGACCTCCGACAGCGACAGCGCCCGCTCGATCTCCGCCAGCGAGCGGCTGCGCACCGGCGCGCCGTCGACCTCCAGCACCTGGTCGCCGATGTGCAGCGTCAGCAGCCCGCAGCTCGAGTCCACTCTGAGCAGACAAACTCATTCTGTACTTTTGGATTCACTAAGTTGTAAACTCATTCCTTTGGTCTTAATCAGCTGTACTCATCCTACAAGTAAACTAATATTAAATGAATAACATAAAACAGACAGCTTAAAATATATTTAATGTACCCAGAGGAAAGAACACATGAATCAGTATACATACGTACATGCACACATGCACACATACATATATACACACATACGAGCTCGATAACGTTACCATCTTTCAAGCGCCGTGGGATGAATAATGACTAGTGAAATACAAATAAAATCATACAAACACTGATAGCGTTTACAAGATTTTACATTAAAATAAATAAACATGTTTCCTTTTTGCGAAGGAATTCATACAACACATAATTACTATAGATCTTAGCATAATCACATACAAAACAGGCAGAGAACGTTAAGAAGAGGCAAGCAAAGTGCCAACCAAAACAAAACACAAACAAAGTGCCACAAAATACAAATAAACCACAAACAGCAATTGTAAACCAAACCACAATCAACAAACCAACAAAATAAGTGACCAAACACAACCAACGCTTGCCCACCACACACTAAATACATGTGACCAAGGAAAAGTTATTTACTGAGCAGGCGGACACCCATCAAGACGATCTCCACATAGAGCATTGCATTACGTAGCTATTGCAGGCGAAGTACTAAGAGCAGGCGAGATAGTACGAGTACTCAATGCAGGAATGTGTGTACTTACAGCAAGCGAGATGCGGTTACATGACCTATAGCATGGTCTTCAATAGTACCCATTTTGCTCTACGTAATATCAACTCAATGCAGGCGCGTGAGTACCTAGACCAGGCGATGTGCTTTTACTGAGAGTTCTACAGGAGGTCAATGCAGGCAAATTATATATAGGACGCGAGATGATACCCAATGCAGGTGCGTAATACCTAGAGCAGGCGAGATGCAGGCAGGCCCGCAGAGCCGCGCGCACGAGAGCCCGCGCCACCCACGACAACTTGCCGCGGCACTCGGAGCTACGACCACGTGTTAGTTACAAGTACCCGCAAGTAGTGTTATGTACTTTACTACATATACAGTATACACCCTTAATACAACCGCAATAATTAAATATAGCTTAAATACAACCCGGCCCCAGTATGTGTGCCCTCTCATGTTGTCCGTCCCTCGCTTCTCCAGAACCCCTGCGACCGCGCCGCACTATGGTTTGACAACATACCAGAGCGCCGATGTGACGTCATTAACGACAATTGCACAAATATTCGACAGAGTTATACCTCATTCAGTATGTAAGCAAATATATAGTAGGGTTTTTACATTCTGAAATGTGTTATGAATTACGATGTTTTGAGTTTACAAGAATGTTACTCATTGCAATAAACCTACTTTAACGAAATTAACCTTCTTTTTTTTTTAAAAGTACTTTCACGCGAATTACCCCCGAAGAGGTAGGCAGAGGTGTGCTGGTACATGCACAACTCGTAAGTCCAGTAGATATACTAGCACACCCACGGTTAGCCAAGGTACTGGGGCCCATAATGGTGGCGAACCTATGGCCACTTCGGGAACATTCCAATCCCGGACAATGTAATGCATACTATTTGAAAAACATTTTAATAGTTGCTCGACCTGGGGATCGAACCCACGACCCCACGCGGCTAACAGTCCTAACAGGCGACACCCGCAAGGTTACACCACAGAGGCGATTTCACCTACTTTAATGGTTTATTATTTATTTAAGAAGCACGACGTATCAGAAACGTTACAGCAGCCATGGTCAGGTGTAGTAAGATGACAGATACCCCCTGCATTCACAAATTATTAAAAGTACTCGAATACTTATACTTATTTAATTGTTCGGAACCCGTGACGATTGCGTGCTGTAAATCTTCTAAAACGTCGGTCTTGTTACATTATCAAGTAAACTGCGATAAAAACTTACTAATAAATAATAAAAAACTTATTAATAGATCATCTTTACTACCATTTACGTATTGAAAAATATATATTTTTAGAGTATAAGGGGGCTGTAGTCATCAGCTGTATGTGCACTTTACGACAGGTATTTCTCCGGTCGTACCGGTCGTAACTAACTTACTAGATAGAGAATTGTTTTAGGTGTAAATGTACTCACTGTGACAGCGTGACCTGCCGGTTGCGGTGCGCGGCGAGTCGCACCGCGCCTGGCGGCACGCGCACGACGCGTATTGCGTGCGTGTCGCGCTCCGTGCGCGAGCGCGCGCTGTCGCACGCGCCACTGTAACATCCATATATGTACAGTCAGCATCAAAAGTTGTTCAAATTTCACGTTTGTGTATGAGTGCGCGTTTTCTCACCAGTATAACGTGGTCCGATCATAGAGCGCATAGGGCTCGGAATCTTCGAGGTAGACGCCGCAGGAGGCGCATGCGAAACACTCGGGGTGGAAGTGGTGCTCACCCGCCTCCATCACCGGACCGGTTATCACCTGCAAATCACACATGTATTTATGTCGTCAGCAAAAATCAGTATTGCTGGAAAGTAGCACGTTTAACCACACAAATCAATTTTCCTCCACGACCGTGTCGGCGCATTCTACTGCAATGCAGCATGGTACTACCTCTTAGTAGAAGCCTACGGAAAAACACGTGTATGCTTGTAAAATAGTCGTCGATTTCTCCGAGGTCGTCAGATCGTAGTTTGTACGACGACAAAACGAAAAACAATTTCGAAAGTCGGTCCATAGTTGACCGCGAAATCGCATGAGAAACGTACAAAAAGCTACATATAGGTCGAATTATAAGCCTCCTCCTTTTTTAAGGGTGGTTGAAAACATACAATAAACTGTTTATAGGAAACCTTGTATTATTATGCTATTAAAGCAAAAAATAATGGAAACATATCAAAATCTTCCCCGGGAATAACGATAAATTGGCGAAAACCGCATGATGGTTGCGTAGACTTTAAGAAAATCGACCACGTACAAACAGAGACAGCTTTTGGGGACTTTATTTTATAATACGTATTATTATATACCTGTGAACATTGCTGGCAGCTGCCGCCGTACCTCGCCCAGTAGTCATTCCGACAGAACAACAGTCCCGCCTTCTCGAAGTACCACGTGGTCAGCTGCGCATCGCATACGGAGCATCTGGAAAAAAAATTAATTTAGAATTTGTAATTTTCTGTTTTAATAGCAAAGAATTCAAACAAATTTCGTGTTGTACACCGAAAGCTTGTTATTGAATTGTAACTTATTTAAAATTAAGTTGTTTTTTTATCGATTCTCGAACACACACACGAACTTGTACAGTCAAAAATTAATATATTTATTATAAATAAATATATTTTAGTTGCAAAAAAATATATAATTCTGAATATTTTTCCAAATTAAAGATCGAGATATAATTTTTTTAAAGTTTTAAGTACAAGTTAAAACGAAAAACTACGTAATGATGTACATAATCTGGCCATAAATACTGTTACAACAAAAGAACAATTACATTTGAATTTGGAATCTGTCATTTTTACACCTTTCTTCTGCTTCTTTTTCCTTCACTGCGTTTACTGAATTTGGCACTGTTTTGTGATATAAAAATGGGAGTGCGGTGGTAAAGGGAATAGAATCGCTGTTATTGCACAACGTGTTGTATGGAGCCAAAACCAATTTTTAAAACTCTCCACATACTT
>JAFELO010000416.1:229409-247868 GCA_017140195.1 Eumaeus atala | reverse complement strand
GTTTAAGCACCTTAATAAAATATGGTGTTACCATATTTTAAATCCAAATTTGGTACTTCAAGCAAGACTCGGGATCAGATCATAAAGCTCCATCCACCCAATATTTGTTAAAACGACCGTTTCGGACATGATCAGTGCCTACCACTACCCTGTATCTATTCCCGACCTTAATCCGCTGGATTATGATTTATAACCTGTTTTAGAGAGTACCGATTGCTCCATGGTAATTTGGAGTTCCTAAAGCAATCCATACAATTGGCAGTGAAGAATTTCCGCGTCAACAGAGTGCGTGCTTCTATTGATAACTAGCCTCAAAGTTTAAAAGGCTGTATTGCAGCCAATGGAGACCACTTCGAATAAGCTTGTTATATTTGTATATTAAACCAACAGACTGTCAAAGTAATAAATGTTATTTGCATTTTTTCCTTCTCTGTTAAAATATCTCTGGCAGGACTAGGTATATACGAAAGTTACAGCATAAACAAATTGTAGCAATTAGTAACCGCACGCGTTCTTAACAGGATAATGATAATAATTGAAATAACCGACGCAAATACAATTACTAATGTATTATGGTCTGGTGTAGCGTGCATACTCGCTAGTCTGTAACTATGCCAAGTGTGCAACGAAAATATTTACATTTTAGGGTTTACTCCTAGGAACAGAGCCGGAAAGCAAAACCAGTGACTGGCTCCGTACTTCTAGCAACAGAGCCGGAGAGCAAGCCCCGTGACTCGCTCCGTACTCCTAGCAACAGAGCCGGAGAGCAAGACCCGTGACTCGCACCGTACTCCTAGAAACAGTGCTAGAGAGCAAGCCCCGCGACACATTCCGTACTCCTAGCAACAGAGCCAGAGAGCAAGCCCCGGGACTCGCTCCATACTCTCAGCGACAAAGCTGGAAGGCAGGCCCCGTGACTCCCTCCATACTCCTAGCAACAGATTCGGAGAGCAAGACTCGTGACTCGCTGCGTACCCTCAGCAACTAAGCCGGAGGGCAAGCCCCGGGACTGCCTCCATACTCCTAGCAACAGAGCCCGAGAGCAAGACCCGTGACTCGCTGCGTACTCTCAGCAACTAAGCCGGAGGGCAAGCCCAGTGGTGTCCTCCGTACTCCCAGCGACAGAGCCGGAAAGCAAGCCTCGGGACTCGTTTCGTACTCTCAGCGACAAAGCCGGAGGGCAAGCCCCGTGAATCCCTCCGTATGTGAAAACGTCGGTCCTACGCCTGATTTGTGTCACATCGAAATAATGGAATAGAGGGTGCACTTGTGTCTGCGTCTGCGCACACACTTGTGCACTATAACTTGTGTATTATGTATGTAGAAAACACGCCATTAGTGGTAGTGACCTGAAGCAGTCTCGATGCCAGTCCTGGTTGAGCGCCGACACGTAGTCGTCTGCGCCGACGTCGTTAAGGCACACGGCACAACTCTTGGGCTCTAAAAGAAGACATAAAAAATTATTAAGGGGCAATTTGTCCAACAATATCATCGCTGATGACGATGAAGATGCCATTATAGCCGAATCGATCCGGCTCCACCAGGGAGGTACTTCTCGCTCACACGATAGCGCCGATACCGACAACTGTGGAGTCATGTTGGTCTTTACTCTTTAAAATTATTCTGAAGTGAAAGTGCGCATAGTGTGAGCGATTTAAGCGCAGTTAAAGCGTTATCCTGTTGTTACGCTCGATTTTACTTTTCATATTTTTCATACCATGGTTCTTATATATCGTTTCTTAAGCCTGGTTTTACTGTTTTTCATGGCCGGGCTTAGCTTTATAGGTGCCTAAGGCACCTATAAAGCCCGGTGCTCGACTGAGTTCTTATTATCTCATTGGTTCCACAGTACTATCGAACGCGGTAATTAGTGGCATTTAAACCACTCAGTTGTGTAGTTCACATGAGATGATGGGCGTGTAGCATGGAGTTCTGCCGCGATGTCTAAATAACCTAACATTTGAATGTGAAACCGTGGCGCGACCATGAATTATATTTTTTGAAGTACCCACTCGCGGTATCAAAATAAATCTAGCGAGGTGTCGCATACGTTACACTCCGTCAAGACGTCCAAAATTTAGGCTGTAGCATTACACAGAACACAGAAATCATACAATTCACACATTCCAAAAATATTACCTTTCTTTTGACTCATTCGGGTACAGAATTAGTTTAATTATTCTCATCCGCCATTGATTATTAAATCTTTTTTTTTTAATTTCACTTCTGCCGTATGTCAGTTGTACACTTTTTTCAGTAATATGTTCAACGTCACGATAAATATTCGTTTCGGGAAAATGGCCCTCAGAACTTAGTGAAGGGATAAATATTCCTAGTGTCCACTGTAGATGTGATATGTTACTCACGTAATAGGCATACTTTACTATTTTTACATATAATAAACAACATACTAATTTTGAAAAAGTGTTCTCTCAATGTGGGGGAAATGTAAGTTTTGTACAGTTGTTGCAAATAGTCAAACCCCCACCATGGTTCAAGCCCCGTCGTAGCGGTGGGTCTCAGTAGCCTGGGGTGAACCCATATGCCTTGAGCGATGCCAATTGAACCAAGGGAGCTGCTATTTGTACCCCTCTTATAAGAATTTGTTATAAGAGGGGTGTTGGTGGTTTCAGTGGGTATTCGGTACTATAATGTGCTGCGAGCTCCACACACTACTAGACCCCACCCAAGGTCGTAAATGCGTTTCCCCGTGTCATCAAAGAAATTTTGGTAATTTACAGTGTCATACCCGCCACTGCGTCAGAGTTAATAAGCGTCTAATCAGCTACTTAACAATTCTAAAAAAGTTGCAGCCAACAAAAAATAGAGACGTGTGGAACATTTCGGCACATGTAAGCAATTTCCCAACCGAGATAAGCGCCAAGAGACCTGGCGACCGACAGGCGCCGGGCGTTAACCCCCGCCCCCCGACTTACCCGAGGCTTACAAGAGACGTTTTATGATCTATCTGATGTGTTTTTACGGCGGATTTGTATCATATCCTGAATCTAAATCCTACTAATGTTATAAATGAGAATGTAGACTACCCCTTATACAAAACAAATTCAAAAATACAATTCTAAAGTATGTTGCACTATAAAATTTCATCATATTTTTGTTTTATAAATTTGGCACATTAGGGAACTGTAGGGAGTTTTCCCTTCAACCATTTGGAATTGAAGGCATTTTCCCGATAATATCAAAACAAAGCTGACTTTGTTTCCGAAATTGATTTGGTTTATTGATTTAAATGCAAAATTTACCTTGTATATTGTACCATTAATAAGGCTTTAGTTAATTCATTTACACGAATGATACATCAAATTTATTGATTAATTAATAATACATGGTTTTAGTTTCAACAATTAATACTAAATGATTGTTTTTGTTATATATGACAACGCATCTGCGTAACAATCATGCGAATGTCCATGGGTGTCGATTGTAATCAAAAGGTTCCCATTGCTCGTTTCTCCCCTTATGCTATAAAAAAAATATGTAGGTGAATTTTAACTGTCACCAATGTCAATGACGATGTAAATAACTTTTATTCAAATAATCAACAACAACAGGTAACAGATATAATAGATAGGTGTTAGGGAAATGAAAATAATTGGACATTAGGCATCGTCATCAAAGCCTTGTTCCCAACTTGTACATTGAGATCAGCTCTCCGATGTAACTTCGATGATTTGGCCGAATGTCCGCTACAACCTGACCATCAAATCGAACGAAATGGCGATATATTTATACCAGTTTTTGTCTTAACGTGTTTTTCGATATTCCATGTGAAACCTCGAATGTGGTATGACTCTTTGTTAGCAGTCACACATCTAAGTACCTGTTGATACGCGCGGACACCGTTGAGTCACAGGTCCACTTGGGTACTAGATATGTACTAGTGTATTTGATCCATAAGTTACGATTAGGCTAAATAAAAAAAGAAAGAAAGAATAAAAACATTTATTTGACAACAACACTAAAGACATCGACAATAGTTAAGACAAAACAACAAATAGACGTTAGAAAGCATAGTGTTCCTTTCGGCTGCGCCAAATTGGTTAGGTTCGGCATAGGCATACAACGCATGGTACCTAACACCGGGTTGAACCTCACCAATTTGCGTCTTCTGCATGTCGTGCCCACCAACGAGGGATAAAAACAAATGAAAAGAAAAAAAAAATGAAATAAAAAAAGATTACGAAAATATGATTAAATCATCTATGTTATAAATGATATATAAAAAAACTAAATATTTGAGCATATTTAAATCACCACACAAGTACGTACACATATACATATACACAAACACATATACAAACATACATATAATGTATACATACAATGACACAGATACTCGTATAACAAAACCCACAAAGTATCATATGATTGAGACATTCCTTATCGCCACGTCAGCTATACGTTGCTCCTCAACAAGGAACTGCTTTAATCGAGTCCTAAAAGTATGTATAGTTTTGAGCGTTCACTACACCTGAACGCAGCATTTCTGTGAGCAGTTTGTATTATAGGGCGCAGCGCGCACTGTCTGTACGTGGGGCGCCAATCTAAATTATGATATAAAAAAGAAGACATGCAAGATGATGTTTTCGAATAGATTTCATTTTAAGTATAAAGTTCGTATTAAAATAGGGCGTGACATGGGCTCTGCTTGGGATTGAGTAACAGAACCAAGCGCACGCGTTTTGCACACTCTATATCAGCCTACTACTAACAGTCGGGGTCCGTAAACCGTATCATCATAATT
The DNA here is from genome assembly GCA_017140195.1 of Eumaeus atala. Classification (NCBI taxonomy): domain Eukaryota; kingdom Metazoa; phylum Arthropoda; class Insecta; order Lepidoptera; family Lycaenidae; genus Eumaeus; species Eumaeus atala. The sequence continues at coordinate 243,103 of JAFELO010000416.1, read as the reverse complement.
TAATTTAGACAGCCACACAGTCAACTGTTCGCGATGCTTCACAGAGGGAAAAGATCTTATTTTATACAGAAATTTGAGACAATAAAAGCAGCCTAACAAACTTCAAGTAAGTGAGAAAGGACGGTTTTTGAGTTGCCGTCGGGTTCCAAAACGCATATATTTTGTTTTTCAAAATGTGACCACTCCGACATTCGGTTTAAGTCATTATTTAAATCCCTCAAAGCTTTATGATGTTCTTTAGGATAAAAATACACATAGAACCGCAAATCATCTGTATATATGTTGTAATTCGATTTTTGGAGGCTCCTAGTCATATCGGCGCAGAACAAATTAAATAAAATGGGCCCTAAAATCGACCCCTGAGGCAACGGCGCCATGGTACATTAGTCCCTCCACTACACTACCTGAAATTCTGCCAGCTGCTTTCTGTTTCCAAGATAACTATCAAACCATCGAATAGCCGACCTATCAAAGCGTAATAGCTTAACTTGGGAAGTAGCAAAGATGTACTGATGGAGTCGCATGTTCTCGAAAGTCTAAGCAATGCGCACATATCTTGGGCATTCAAGATATTATCAGTAACATCTACAAAGACAGTGGCATTACATCCATGCTTTCGAACACCTAAATCTATTCTATTTATTAAGAAATGTGAAACAGTCATGTGTAAGTAAAACATGACACTCAGCCGAGTTATATAATAGTGGCGAAATAAATAAAACAACAATTGATACTTTGAATGTGTATTAAGTTATTTATTCGTCATTGTCTTTTATGATTATGCCATCAAGAATTGCGGTAGGCGCTGAAATATATTGTTGGTGTCCGGCTCCTCCTAAATACTATAGGAGCGTCATTACACGGGCGCAACAACCCACTGCCGATCTGCCGATCGACTAAGCAACTGCATCAGCAGTCCTGCCAGGTGTATCTTTTGCAATTAAAGTACATATCTAACACTGATTCCTGGTTACATGTCTGGATTTAATTCTTCCTCTGATCAATGTTGCTGCACTGGCTTTAAGATTGTCTTCGTTAGGGTTCGGTAGGAAACGTATTGACCGCCATAGTATTAGCGAGCTTGTCTGATTGGGTATGTCCCCAGGGCAAACATACTTGGTCTCTGTAATAGTAATAGTATAAAAGGTTATTGCGATCTGTATTAGCACTTTGGAATGAGGTTGTTCGTCTATTCATATTCAAGTTATCAACCACGTTTGCCAGATTATTTTCCAACTCAATTCTCTCTCTAATTATGCTCATTATTTCAGAAGCATTAACAGTATGTTGAAAGCGAACACCAGACCGATTTATGAGAGCTGCCTCAATTCCGAAGTTCTGTATCACGTGTGGTCACTACCACATGTGATGGAACTTGTGCTCGGTGGAAATATTCTTGCCTGAATAACTTGAAATCTCTTTGAAAGTGACCATTAATAGCTTCCACCACCCAACTGCACATAGTGACACGGCGGCTTCGATTAGCCTGAGCTGTTGTTAATTGGTGTCCGCCTTCTTCAAGTGTTTCTGGTATACATGTTCTATAGCCACATCCATCTAAAAAACTTATGCTGTCTCTAAAACCCCTATCTAGAATAAACACATCACCTTCTTTAAAATACGATCTCAGAGCAGTATCCTCAGAAAATAGTTCATAATATCAGCATCTGATGAAGTTGCTTAGTAGGGTCCAAAGCAATCTACAAAATATCCATCTCATGCAACAAACAAAAAGGTTTCAGTAATTTACTGAAATACTGCTTTGCATAACTATACTTGCGTAGAGAAGCTATAATGGGTACATGGAGGCTGACAATTTCTGCTCCACCATCACATGGCCTGCCGGTTTTCCTGCAGCAGTGCAAACTGCGCACTGGGTTCGGGCTACACAATTCGCAGATATGTGGCCTGGCCTGCCTCCCCGCATCGGTAACATAGGCGACTACGATCCTCCTTTGTAAGGCATGTCTCGGCGACACCTCCCATGCCCAACCATTCATAACGTCGTCATGACCATCCATCCCTGAGGTGGAGATTAACTTTGCTCCACCCCACAGTTATGCTTCCTGTCGTGCCACAAGTGCGGTGTGAGCACCTCGCAAGTCGGGACTAGTTTTCCCCACCTTTACTTGTACCGGTTGGCACCCTCCCACTCTAACAACGGCGATTTTAACGCGATCCGCCGTTGCCGTATCATCCAGGCCAGTGAATCGGAATTCCGCATACTTTACGTGCCTGAATATTTCCGCTATCTCCGACAAGACTGATTTTAATTTGGCCGCCAGTGCATCCGCCTTATCGTGACTGGAGGATCCGGGTACTTCCAATAGGAGGGTCCCGGTCGCTGCCTGACGCATTTGAACAGGACCAATATCCAGCTCCGCCAGATTGATCTCCCGCTCGGCTTTAAGAAGGACCGGACAGTAGTTAGCTCCACTGTTGAGCTACTTCCGGCCGTAACTTAATTATTACGGCCGTGGAGCCAGGGAGCTCAAGTTTAACCTTTTTCTGGTCCGCTTTGTTTTTTGCCTGGACTGAGACAGCCACCCCAGATGCTGGTTTTGCAGGCGCCTAGTTTTTAGGTGCCTTTCGGCGGACCACCCTCGACCAGGTGTTCTGCGCTTCCGTGTCTCGGCCCTGTACAGGATTTTCCTCCATCTCCTTCCTTTGAGAGGTTTGCCAATAATATATTAGGGCGTTGCGTTGTCCGCTCCGTCGGGTGTTCTATTACCGGAACTGATGACTTCTTTCCTTTTTATTAAAGAACGATAGAATCCAGCATCTCACGGATGTTGCCCGCAGCTCAACGAATTTGTGCTGCGTACCCACCCTTGAGATTAGCGCTCCTCCCTGAGACTTTTAATATAATTGCTAACCTCTCCTCTGTCGCCCTCAACAAGTCCTGGGCGCACATTTTTTCGCTTCGAGCGACCCGTCCTTTTTCGTTGCCACCTCTTTAGACTTGCGAAATGCCCTCTTCTCAAGATCTGCAGAGCTTCACTTTCCTTTTCTTTACGTGCCCTCGTTAATCCAGAGGACACACACTTCCCCGCTTTGGCGGATACGGCGCCCTTACGATGTCTTCCCCGTCCCTTAGCGGTTCCGGTGTCGCGCTCGGAGAAAAGTTGCTTGCCTATTCCGATCTCGGCCTCCGACGTCGATGCTATCGACATTGGATTGTCATCCTCTAAAATATCCTCCACAGAGTATCCCCCTTGACACTTTGTGTGTCAGTATATCCGCCCTTGGAGATCAATCTTCCTCCAGCTACGATATCCTTCCCCGACATGAGAGTACCCTACAACTACCGCAAGTATTGTTTAATAATACAACGCGACTCGTTACGGGTAAGTGCGCTACGAAAGTACGCAAATAAGGGTACAAGAAAGAAGAAAAAAGATCCACCACGGTAAACGGCACCCCACAACTCCGCAGATCGTCCAATAGGACCAAATATTCCCTTATTTGAAATAATTAATTGGTCCAGTTAAACGACCGGAGATCTGCAGTTACATGCCGGAAAGACTAAAGTTTAATCATATATTTCTCTGCTACCCGAGGGCTCACGATGCAAATCGAAATTTTAAAACTGAACTATAAGACAACACCAACAAGAATCCTACGTTAAACGAAATAAAATAACACCTAATAAGATTTTTTTCTTTCCTTATATCTACCGACACAAAACGTAAACAAAGTTATTAAAATGAATATCCTTGCAAACCAGAGACGTACAAAGGAAAATCACATTAAACAAAATACCTAATAAAATAAACGAATAAAGCACCACCAAACTCAATAACAACTACAAAACGCCTACTTATACACCCCCCTAATAGAGCAAGACGACTGACCAGTCCAGAACTCGCCAGACGACACCATTGTTGGGTTCCTTGCAGTAAAACTCGAGGGTCGGATTCATTTGATTCCCAAGGCAATTCGTCAACCATAGCTGAATGTGAACTAACATTATCGAGGCTAATTGAACGAATAGCTTCCCTTCTTATACGTAACTAGCATGCGTGGCACACGCAACCTGTTGCAGAAACCTACAACAAATAGGAAAACATCATTACATATACAAATGTGACAACATACATGTAGGTCGACTGTTCACCAGGTGGCAGGAGCTCGGTCGTCTTGGCGATCATTGAAATAGACCCATGTCCAGCAGCTGACCGATAAGGGCTGATGATGATGATGATGATATTTACATATAAGAATTGAATATGTACTGTCATTATTATACAGGTACTTTTCATATAAAACTACATAAAGTGTAATCATAGCTGTCGAGGTGTAAGTCTGGCCTTTGTAATGTCAATCATGACTGTTTCCAATTCTGAGAGACTGTTTCACAATATTTTGTCACTTCGTCTCTCAAGAATAGAACAACAACACAAGGGACAAACGAGACTGTGTGCTACTTGATCAGCTTGTTGAACATCTTCACGGGAAACTCCTTGTTCCATGTCCAGACTCACTGCATCTACTGCAAGATCTCGGCATTCACAGACAACATCATCTTCAGCAATTTTAAAATGAAAAATACATATAGAGGTAGTGTACATAAAATACATATGGAGGTAGTGTACATAAAATACATATAGAGGTAGTGTACATAAAATACATATAGAGGTAGTGTACATAAAATACATATAGAGGTAGTGTACATAAAATACATATAGAGGTAGTGTACATAAAATCACGTCATGAAAAACTAAATGTGTACCAGCAGAGGAGTGCGCAAGATGAAGATAATAAATAATTTATTATCATCATCTTGCCCGCCTACCCGCTGCTGTTGTAGCAAATTATCAGTTCTTTTATATTCGTTTCATACTTATGATGTACGGGTAGGTCCAGCTGATTCTTAAAAAAGTAAATCTTGTGTCCAACTGAAAGGCTGTAGAGTTGACACAAATCTCATAGTTGACGCACGTATTACGAATGTTTCTTGTACGAGAACTCATTTTCTGATAAACAACAAATCCAAGGAGTGAAGCAAAATCAAAGACTATTATCACGTACAGAGGCAACTTCAAAATCCTCTCGCAGACCGGTTCAGTTAAAATAGCAATACAAAGCACAGCAAAATAATTATCGACACAAAACAGCGATGCGTCGGAGCAACTCGTCTTGTGTAAATGCAACACAAATAAATTGTCATGTCATATTAAAAAATCCTTTTAATTTGTGTATGATTTAAAAAATATTCTTTTCACAGTTCTGTGACAATATCTAATCGTTTTTGTAAGTAGTAATGTATATCATTAACATTTAGAATCATATAATATAAAATATAAACATAACTGACAGTTGTGGGGATCTGTTACAATAATTCCGATAGTGGCAATATAAAATGGAGCACAGAATATAGAAGACATGAAATAATATTCGATAATCAAATTAATTCCCAAAAAAATATTTATTTTAATTGGCTTCAAAAAAGTATGGGGATAGCATGTAAAGTCAATTAAAAACATTCGTTGAGCATTGGTTATTACGAAGTTCAGGGACGCTACATAATCGATTGAGCTAAAATATCGCCACTGTCATTTGAAACTATAAATAATTTTGAATTATTTTTATTTATAATATACTTCATTGATTTGTTCCTGAAGAATTTGCAGTGTGAATTAAGCTTTATGCATTCCGACGATTTGTAACTTGCCGTTTCGTTATATGTGACTGGAGAATATGTGTAATTGAAAATTATCCAGTGCACCACCCACTATTAACTTTCAGACATATTTACTATACAAATTGTGTAATGTGTTAAAAATAACAATAGCTAAAAAAATGTAATATATCATAGTCAAACTTGGTCACAAACCTGATAAGAAATTGAAACAGAACACTTTAACAATTAGAGACCGCGCTGGCCACTAATTGATTTAACAATGAAAACAATATAACGTCTATACGTGTTGCACGGTATGTTGTGTTGACATTTCGTGTTATTTGACCATTTGTTCAACAATTAGAATTTTTTTGTAAAAAAATGGTCACAAAATGGAATAGTCCGGTTAGTTAAAATTTAAGGTTTTAATTTACATTTATTTTTACAGTAAGTATGAAAAAAGAATTGATGCATAATGCTGTTATATCTGACTTTTAAGAATTCAAATAACATCTAAGCAACTCTCATGTATGAAAATTTTGAGAAATATTCGTGTATAAGAGCACTGGCGCAGATTGGGAAAGGGACAGGGAAATTCAATGGCCTCTAACGTCCAAAATAGTCGTGATCTTTGTAATCTTTATATTTACTAATGTATCAGCGAAACAGTTTATATTCCTAGCCTTTCCATAAATATTGCAACAAAATTTATTTTTTTTAACTGCAAGCGCTTTTTACTTTTATTATACACCAATATAAAACAATTGAAAATATAAAAAGCTTATTCGAATTGGTCCCTCCATTGGCTGCAATACTGTCTTTTAAACCAGTCATCAATAGAACCACGCACTCTTTCAATGTCGAAATTTTTCACTGCCAATCGTATGGGTTGTTTTAGGGACTCCAAATTATCATGGCGTTTAGAACAAGCTGTACTCTCCTAAACTGACCATAAATCATAATCCAGCGGGTTAAGGTCGGCACTAGATGAAGGGTAGTCTTCAGTTCTTATCAAATCCGGAACGTTCGTTTTAACCGAGTGGGTGGTTCGAGCTTTATGATCTGGTTCCGAGTATTTGAACATGGTGTTATTAAGGTGCTTAACTATCTTCTCGAGAATGGTATCTTGCTACTCTTGAGCGGATGTTTTGTTACCTGTTTCACAAAAATATGGCTCAGCCACTCCGTCATAGCTAACACGGCACCAAACCATCACTGAAATCGGATGGATAATGACTTTTGCGACCACGTTGCACTCTGTCGACTAATTGAGAAGCTTTAAATAAGGAAGAAGTCCTTAGAGCTTTGAGCATAAATAGGGTCATTTTGTTCCTAAAAAGATTGCTCAATTGTGAAAGAAATCTCACCCGTAAACATTTATTTTTCCTTTGCGTACCGCTTCAATAGTTGTTTCGATCGTACCACCCTATTCATCTTTAATTTATCAGCTAAGAGGACAACAGTGCACTTCTTTTTGGCTGTAAGTCCAAGTCATCTTTTAAAATACGTGACATGGTCCTACGTGCTATCTCATTTCCCGAGAATAAAATCTTTTGCTTTCGGCCAGGACTTCTTCGAATTGTTTCACTTACTGTTTTGACTACCTTTTTCATACGAACACTACGTGGACGGCCACATCTTTCTCTGTCACAAACAGAGAAAGTCACATTGTACTTGTTAATAATTCGGTATACAAACATTTGACTAATACCAAATGTGTGGAGTCTTAAAAATTGCGATTCTTTTTCTTTGTCACCCCACTCCATTTTAATATCGCAAAATATTGTACAATGTATTGCGTATACGTAAACATATCAATGTATAACACCAAAATGAGAAGAACACAATGAACAATCGTATAAGAATGACAGATTCTAAATTCAAATATAATTTTTATTTTTAATTGAAACGGTATTTATGGCCAGACTGAGTATACATTCAAGATATGTGCTTGGCACCTAAGATGATTCTACAAAAAGTCGTGCATCACAAGGAAATAAATAAACAAAGTCGAGGGACAAGACAAACCAGAAGGATATACTGTTTTTTAAACTGTCCATTGACATATTTCACGACTCTTTTGACGACTTTTAAAAGATTTTTTTTTAAATTATACAAAATATGTAATAATTACAACAATAATATTAGGAATAAAATAATTAGGAAAAAAATCAAACATATACAATATTATAAATGTCATGTACACCATAAATGTCAAACGTAAGGAACGAAACGCGTCGACATAGTAATTATGGTGATGTTCTTGGGCGTCGGTAGTATTAGAAAAGTTCCTATTGCTAGCTTGTCACCATATACTGTAACAATTGTATAATACATTACGTGGTGGTACTACATCAATAAATAAAGAAATATTATGTACGAAATCGAATCGGACTTGAATATGTCCGACAATTTATGGCTTAATAAAACCTCTTATAGATTATTTTTAAATAATTTCGTACCAAGCTAACCTCATTCTGTTGTCAAATATGCCGCGAAAAAACTAAGGGAAGTTGTGTCCTCCGAAAATAAACAAATTGCGTGTAGGTACTGTATAAACACAGTTTTGTACGTGGTAAAACCATCAAGCAAGCTAAGGATAAAATGAACGAGAAAGGATATTACGGGGATTCATCGCCATCCCATGATGTTTAACAAACACATATAAGTAGTAGTTTTCGTTGTAGACCAACTACAACCAATGAAACCGAGCTGCCAGGAAGGTCGAGTGAGGTTAGCTATGAGGAAAGCGTCCACAATATTGTGTCGTATACATGGCTGACGGTCTAGTCAAGATATGCGAAATATATAATGCGATACGCTGGAGCCGTGCACATCTCAACTGAACGCTGTTTTTTATATTTTGCAAGATAAAATATCTTGATATCTATGAAAAAATACCTGTACCGAGGTACCTCCCGCTCTCATGATACCGACGTGAAGTGACAGACCTGCTGTTCGTGTACGTTTCGTGCTGTTTGTATAAGCCGGGCCATTGAAGCGAAGAGGACAGCAACAATAATCAACGAAAAAAAGATAAATCTAAAATCTTTCTTGTAAACGATTACAAGAAACAAGAAAGTCGAAATGAATCAAAAATTAATACGAACTATTCCAAAACGTAACGAAACACTTATATTGTTAAGCTAGACCTAGCTCAACCAACCTTTGATAACAATATTTTAGAGATTCCTCCAATGATGAAGTTGGCGAGGTTTTCCTATGGTGCGGGACGACCTCCCTGTGGAAGAGGCACTGATCCTTTTACGAACAATGTGCCCAGACATTGAATAGTTCCAAGGTATTTGTTCAAAGGCGCCACTGATGGCAGTTGCGAACTGATACGATGGTTTTAGTGAGTATTCGATACTACTTTGTACCGCCAATCCCGCCACCGGCAGGCCCACCTAGAGCAATTGACGGTGCGTTCTCCCGCGTCAAACAAATTTATTAAGTGGGACTCTTTAAAGCAGTCTGGGAGTAGCCCCTTTGCTTCGCAATAATTTTTACCCTTACAATTAAAATATGATAATTATGTTTTTAAAGCAATTTTTCGGAGTAAAAGCAATAATAAGCCTATCATGTAGTTAATAGAAGTGGCTACAAACAATAAATCGAAATCGATGTTATTCACAGAGGACAATAAAGGGGATATCACTGTGTTCTGTTCTGAGACTTCTGACCGCTGACGCCACAGTCGAGAGACTTGCTCGTCATAATACTTATTCACCAGATAAGTCTAGACTTACGAGTGCTTGAGAACAGTCACGTAAGCCGATGGGGGGATTACACCCTCTGTAACTAACATAAAATATATTTGTCATTATATTTGATTTTGATATAATTGTCTATAACACATGAGTTGTCAAGCGTGCACCCTTGACAGGTATATATAACCCCTATAGGATTTTATGTATACCCGATTATAAGAAATCTAAGCCGATTGAATTTTTTTTTATAGAAAAGGGCGGCCAGCGTTCCGAATGCTACCTTTTTACGACTACCAACGGCCATGAACATCGACATAATTACTATGCATATACGTTGCTGTCCTTCTAGCGAGTTGCCGGTGGCCCATTGGGGAGGGGCCTAATGGGCCACCGGCTACTCGTAAACCGCACGAAACGCTACACTGAAGAGGTCACTTTGCGGCGGTATTATGTAAGCGAGGTATGTATTGCATAGGAGGATGTAGTGTCATGCACTTAGCATGGCACTACCTCTTCCTAAAAAAATATATTTAATAAGTAGTGTAAATTGTATAAAAATGCTTTTTATTCATCAAATGGCAAAAGTCATGTTGTGTATTTCCAAGAAAACGAAGATTCATCTTTTGTGTGGGTGCACCTTTTATATCCATAAATCATTCAGACCTTGTCACAATTTTTTTCATATGATAATGTAGTATAACTCAAAACTTGTCAGATAACAGCTTGCAGCTAGCTTTGCTTCAGGTGCTAACAATGAGTAAATTAAGCCCGGCCCAAACATACGTTGGCATAGCCATCACTTGTAAGGTCACGCCACAATTCTGCTGCAATGCATCATGACTACATCTTACAATAATAATATAACATTGAACTGAGAATAATATTCTCTTTTTTGGTTTATCCTTTTAGTAGGAGGTAGTGCCATGCTGCATAGCGGGAGGTACTGCCATGTACGGTGTTTGACACTACGTCCTCTTATGCAACGAAATTTCACCGGCAGGACCGTGGAGGTACCTCTCGCTCACTTGATACCACCGCCGTAAAGTGACACCTATTGTGTCGCGTTTCGAGTGGCTTGTGAGTAGCTGGTAGTGGCCCATTGGGGGCGGCGACGTTAGAAGAGGGGAATGCATCGGCATAATTATGCTGATGTTCATGGGTGTCCGTAATCATTGAAAGGTTCCGATTGATTATTTGCCTGTATACTATTATAAAAAATCCTCAAGTTATTAAGGAAGAAAATGCGTAGCCTGGAGGCATCTAAGTAAATATGATCTCACATAACATTAGTCGGATAATCAGCTCAACTGCTAATACGCCCAACATTTGCAGTAGGTTGGTAGCAAAGGTGAGAATGACAATTTAAAAACAATATAGCATAACAAGTTGTATGTACATAAACATCAGTTCTTTTCAATAGTTAACCAAGGACGTGAGCTACTCAACATTTGTAAGTTCCATTCTTCTTTAGCAATGGTGTTTTTGGATTAATGCATTTATGTAGATTTATGTTCCCTGCTACAGCCTGAGTAGTTTGCCAAATTTAATATATCAGGTTGACCCTTGTGTGACCACAAGGAGATGTGTACATTCAACTGTATGTTATTTAAAACTCTATCAACCTCAAGCATCAAATCATATACTTCTACACCAAGTATTTTTAAAATGGCATGTTCATTCATTGATATAAGAGAACTATGGTTTGTATAATCTCATTTAAAAATGATGAATGAAATTAATATGACCTTTTAATCTATACAAACTTGAAATAACCATAATGTTACCATTTTCTATTTAACAAATAAAATGAATAACTTCTTACATTTTCTAAATAAATTTATTCTACAAATCACTCAGCACATTGGCGTACAAATGAGGAAAACTATTTTTTTCATGCCAATAAATTTTAATAACAACAAAGTAATTTGTATCAACTTCAAGCTATAATTATATGAACTATTATCAATGCACTGCGTCTCTATTATAAATTGATGATTTATATATCTACGTAGGTTTTAAAAACAACTCTGGTTATAGGTCCTGGATGATTTCTCGTCGGATATTTATTATCATAAGTTACAAAAAGCATATGTTAATCAATCAATAGATTTTAGTTATCTAGAATGTGAAACAAAGCACAAACCTAAGATATTTTACAATAAATACAAGTTTCGCCCACACACACATTACTTTATAAGAATTTAAAGAATCATATTAATTTAACAAGAAAACTCATTACTTATTAAATAGATTTAAGGATAATTAATTCACCTTGTAAATTAGAAGTCTCCATTTCATTTCAAAACGCACTTTTATGAAACAAAAATAAAATAAAAATTAGAATACACTACATCTACCATGATTCTTTTGACAACTGACTCATGTCAAATGACAAATTGCTATTATAAGATACGTCCTTACTGACAGGCTTAGATCGAATGACCATGCCACCTCGTCTTTAGTAGTTTATTCTTTGTTGTTTTATACAGTATACGTCTTTAGGTCGGAATCTTTTTATCCCTCCTGTCACAAGACAAGTTTCGTCTCTTATATCCGATGTCAAGGTTGTTTTTATAACGTAGGTATAGTGAAATAAAGTTACAGAAAGGACCAATACCCCAAAAATAAAACGAGTACATAACTTTGCATTTGTTTATTTTGCAAAGACAATAAAAATATCATGAGACATATTCGGGAGATTGAAAAGTTTTGCCTTTAGGAACACGAATGCAATTGCATGTAACTCAGCAATAATAGTCATTTGATAAAACAAGTTTCAGATTAATTAATGACTTTCTCAACCTTCTTCTTTTTTAAATATTTACTCAACCTAACCTTTACTTTAACTTTAACTTCTAATCTTTTGAGTAAATCTGCAATTTCAGGGTCATCGATTTCTTCAGAATCTTCTTCCTCTTCTGGTGTGGCTTCAGTGGAAGGAGGGGCTGTGGTTGTTGAAGTGGGAGTCGTGGTTGTAGGAGTAGTCGTTGATGGAGTTGTAGTTGTTGTGAGAGCTGTAGTTGTTGTGGGAGCTGTAGTTGTTGTGGTAGTAGTAGTAGTAGTGGTGGTTGTTGTAGTTGTAGTGGTATCTTCTTCTTCTTCCTCTAGATTATTGAAATCAATGCCCGTTATTTGTGTGAACCAGGAATGGAATGGCCCAGGACGAATGAAACCTGAAAATAATAAATACGTCGTAAAAAATATTAACTTTTCCATTAATATTATTTGATAAATATTCTATGTGTGTGATACAAATAACTTCCATGGTCAGTTTTAACGGCAATGGAGCCTAGTCTAAGAATGTAACGTAATTTTATATTAGATTTTTATTTTTGATTAACTATTTAAGCGCTACTTGTACAGGTATTATATAAGAACATGGGTATCTCCCAATAGGAAAAAATCCTAAGTGCGAACAATGGATTTGAACTTACCGCCGGGGATGCCAGAGTGACATCCGAAGCTTCCACCAGCCACAAAAGAGGTAACACCAATCAAAGTCGGGGTTCCGTCGGCCTCAACATTAACTAATGGACCACCGCTGTCGCCCTGTTTGAAAAAAATAATTTTAAATCAATAAAAGTATACACCTCTTATTTTCCTATCTCCTAGCGGTGCAGCGGGCTTAGCCTACCACTCATTCCCACCACTGCTACTATTGTGTCTCCAGGATCTACAGCGGCATCCACTATGAACCCATTGATATGATCGCAGAGCAACGTCAACTTTAATCAGAAATAAGTAGGACGATTAATAAGTAATTCCAATGTCCCTCCCTAATCAAAATGGAGACACTACAAGGTTGCAATGACTTATACAAGTCGAGAACAGAGATGACAGCCAGGCGAAGCCCAGCTGCTACGCGCCACGGTGTATACAAATAAGCGATACGCTAACATGGGGTCCTCATTGTATTTGCAATATTACAATGAAAGATATGTTATCTTTATTTGCTGCCAGTAATATTTATACCAAAACTATTTGAAAGCACTAAAGTTTGCCGCGTCGTCCACGGGTCAGCATACTGAACTACTTCAGTAATACTACGAATTTTATCAAGCATTATATTTCGCTCGTCTTGCCAAAGAGTACATTTCCTCATGATATGCGGTTTGTCCGTATTCGTCACTTTCAATCAAGTAGTCGCAAAGAGGTGACGGTATTAATATAAAACTAAAAAGCTTGCTTTAAAGGATGTAGTGCCGTGCTTAGTGCATGACACTACATCCTCTTGTGCGACGGAATTGGACTGGCACGACCGGATAAGTACCTCTCGCTTACATAATACCGCCGCAAAGTGACATCTTCAGTGTCGCATTTCATGCAGTTAGTGAGTAGCCCATTTGACGGGGGGGGGGGGG
>JAFELO010000416.1:202337-229390 GCA_017140195.1 Eumaeus atala | reverse complement strand
GGGGTGAAGAAGGACAGCGCAAAGGCATAGTAATTATGTGGATATTCATGGGCGTCGGTAGTCGTAAAAAAAGGCTGCTATTGTATATTAAAAAATATAATTAAAAAATTATATTATGCTTTTACTCGCTATACGGAATACCTAATACGGACTGTCAGATTGTGTATAGATTTTTAAAATAACATTTTCTTGATTTTAAAAAATCTGCTTCAAATAGTACAAAATAAAAGCCCGATGAACTGTTTTGTTTACCTGGCAGATAGATTGTGATGTGACGTTGTAGAAAGTAGCGCAGATTGAGTTCTCAGTGATAATGTGAGTTCCGAAGAGCTGGGCGCAAGCGGAGTTGGATACACCGCGCAGGAACACCCACTGCAGATCGTCTGATGTGGCACCTTTAAATATACGAGTCATTTCGTCAATAATGAGTTGCATATGCACTCGGAGTACTCAGTCTCAAACAAGGTTCTACAGATACAACACCCCCCTCAGTGACGTTTACCAGTGGGCAATTCGGACTCTTAACACAAAGCTCGTAACAATTGTATGCCTTCAATTAATGTCTGTGTTACGTTACGACTGTCAGCTCCGCGGTCTCCAGCCCCACTGCAATCCAGCTTAGGTATATTTCTGTCAGGCATTCACCATGCTATGCTATTAGGGATTAAAATTCGTGATCTTATGTATTGACCTTAACACATTTTTTTATTACACATTATCTCTTTACGCCGTATATAGACCGAATACATTAACAACCAAATTATTTCGTTACCTCCGGTCCATGTTCGGCCGAAGCCGCTAGCGTACAGAACTACAGCGTTGTAGTCCCTGAAGGCGTCGGACGTAGGCTGAATGCGAATAGGACGAAGGTTGTCTGTTTACATAAAGAAAACATATTATTGCTGAATGCTGACATACCCATAGTTTTAAAATTTTGACGCTGCATATGAAAAACACAACTAAGGCTGATTTTAGTCTCACGCCGACGGTACGCGCACCGTCAGCGCTGATGGCCGAGATATATGAACTTTTAGGAAGTGTTTTTTGGTGACGCGTAGCCATCAGCGCGCACGGTGATCAGCGCTGATAGCTACGCGTCCGTACTCGTCGCGCGTCGGCCCCGCGTAGCTGTCGGCGCTGACGATCGCACGAGCGCCTCTGCGTTCATTGAGCATTTTAGTGTCAATCGGAGCGGACGTCGTCAGCGCGTACAGTCATGGCGAATCGCGAAGTGGATACAGGTCGAGTTATCGATGAGGTACGCCTGAGGAAGAAATTGTGGGATGCATCGGATCCACTTTACAAAAATAAAGATGCAAGAAAAAGGCTGGGAGGATATTGTGGACACATAAAATCACCATTAGTCGTTCAATCGTTTGTATAGGCACGATTCGTAAGCTGTAATGGGCCAGTTCATCCTGTATCTTTGCCAGACGTTCGTCAAAAGTTCTAGTTGACATACGAAAGTAATTAAAGAATTTACTTTCGTCAGCCCTCAAAGTGCCATATGACAAGACAAACTCTCCTGCAACGGCTCTCTGCTCAATCAATGGATGACCATGGAGTCTTCGTCGACGCCGGTTTTTATTTTTTGGGATACATAGTACAAAGCAGCAATAATTAATACACTCCGCATTTTGTCGTCGTCTGTACGCTAAGGCGGTCTGTACGATACTGAAACGAGCCACGCTGAGCCTCAGCGCTGACAAACAACGCGCTGAGCTATGAGCGCTGACGGTGAGCGTGAGACTAAAATCAGCCTAAGTGTGTACACACTTAGGCTAAAAGTATACATAAATTAATAAAATTATTATAAAATGAACTGATGGACTTCAAGCTCGAGGACAGGTCTCACTTGAGCTGCAAGCTTGACACTTACCTGCCGATGTTTCCGACACTTTTCGGCAGCCGTGGTAACGGATTCACGGGCAAATACCTTGTCAGCCATAGCTGCCGAAAAGTGACGAAAACGTTTGAAGCCTCTTGAAATTTAAGCAATAGAGACAGTTAGAATAAATTCTCACTAGAGTACACCAAAGGCGCTCGAAGTTTGATGAGGGAAATGTCATTAGGTTGGACTTCCAAGGGGGTGTGGACGTTGAACGTAGGGTAATTGTACATCTCCTGTGTCTCAGAGACGATTTCCGGGTTGTTAATGTTGATGAGTCCAGCGCGCACTATAACTGTCACTTGTCTGAAAAGAAATCCTTGTGTAAGAATTAAACTTTCGCTGTATTTTCTAGAAATATTAGTCTCTTATCTATGGCCTCAACAATTGCATATTGTAGCACACAAATACTAGTCTCTTATCTATGGCCTCAACAATTGCATATTGTAGCACACAAATTTTAGCCACGTTGTTCCATTGGAATTTCCTAAAATTTTCTTTATTTATGGAGCGAGCCTTTTTAGATCGGTGAACTCCCAAGTTGCTCGTTTTGTGTTAACAGTAAGCAACCTATCCGTTTCATCTCTATATAACTGGATACCACTGTATTAAGTAATTGTGCTAACTACTCAGAAAATTTAGCTAAACTTGGTATATGGTAAGAACAATAGTTCTTAATGACGCTACAATGTGGACTCACCCTGCGGTACAGTGAGCGGCAGAGATCACCCACTCGCTGTGGACCACGGAACCTCCGCAGCCAGAAGCCGCGCCTATGGCGCTGATCATACGCAACGAGACCTGGTGCGGGTGCTGCCCGGGCTGGGCGTCCCAGCCGGAGACAATGCGCGACCCAGTGGATTCTGGAATATATATGGGTTAGATAAAAGACAGTGAAAGTATATGGTTTCACCGCATTTCAGATTCATTCATTTTACAGAACGGAGGACGGCATATCAATGTTAGTCGGATCTCTCATGGACCGGCTACTCCATTGAGGTCGTCTACGCATAGTATAAAGTGCCAGTTATGCCACTGCGGAATGTTTCTACAGCTGCATGCAGAAGTTGCAACTCATTACTGGCGCAAGGCCAAGCTGTCGTATCTCGTGCGATTTGTGTGAGTAAAGGCAGACAGCGAAACTATAGCAATGACCGACGTAGACACTGGATGCTCGTGAGAGTAATATATTTTAAAGGGAAACTTCTTAAGAGTGATTGTAAATTGAAATCGGATAAAGTATAACATGACTTTTCCAAAGTTTCATATTATATCTAATAATTTGAATCAACATCATCATTATCAGCTCTTATCGGTTCACTGCTCGACATAGGCCACTCTCAATGATCGCCAAGACGGTCGATCTCCTGCTACTCGCATCCATCCCGGACCGGCTACTACATGGAGATCGACTTACCACCTGGTGGTTCCGACGGTCGACCATCACTTCGTTTTCCTAAACTGGATAAGATGGGTCACTAAGATTCTGGAGTGGAGGCCTCCACTCCAGAATCTTAGTGACCCATCTGCCATCTGATCTTCGGTGACTCTTCAGCGTTACTATACGTACTTACAAGTTACTATACATAACCTAGACGTAAGTCTAAAAAATAATGCTCTCGTATTTACATTCACTCTTCCAACTAGGTATTTCTATTTCGACTTGAGATACTTTTTTTCATAGAGAACACGACAACAAGAAACTGAATGCTTTTTCGCTGAGATTTTAATTTTGAAGGAGGCGGCAGGTGCTTCGTCAGCTGTTCATGACATCATATCTTTGAAATAATTTAATACCGCGATAGATAATATCTTGCACGAACACAAAGGATTAGGGTATCCAGCTAGAAATCTACCACTTATCACATGTACGAATCTAATTACTGTAGCCGCCGCGTTATCTTGGGGAATAATTTAAAAAATCTGTGCTTATCACTTAATAATAAAAATTCGATTACTGTTAAAGTCTTATAGATAACCGATAAATTAAACCGCCGATTTATCCAGAAAACCATAAATACTTCTAAATTACAGTCTAAATATATCGATTGTTTCAAAATTACTTAGTTTCAGAGTTTCAGACACATAAAAACGGTGGATTATCATAACACAATTTAGTTATACGCAAATTATTTGGTGTGTGATGTAAATTGTAGGTAATTACTTACAGCTATCTGGTTGTATAGGAAAATAACTAGTCCTAACAAGAACGCTACTGGACACGGGACCATTACATACAGCTCCCCTAGAATATTGTTTTGGGTTGGTTTTCTAGATTACAGTTCTTGCCAGAGCAAGAGAATGATTGCCCAAGTCTATCTGGACAGATCCACATAGGCTTGGGTTATCATTCTCTCACGTTTAAACGGGGTCAAAACTTTTAGAGGCTAAGGACAGATATGTATTTCTAAAACAACAACATTTTGCTTAACAGAAATAGATTAAGGAACCACCACTACGCTGAATCTGTTTTTGTTCCGAACCTCGTGAACCAGCGGATGTAGCATTATGCAGGCACCAAGCTCAGTAGAGATACAGAAGAGGTGTTTGTACACATCTATAAATCATACCTGAGTCGCATAGAAGTGTCGACTTCGAAAACTAAAGAAATAAGTTTTGTACCCAAACATTAAATGGTCGCACAAAATTTTTCGTAATTAATGAAGTATATAATATAAAGTAAGTACTATCTGCGGCTAACCTGACTCGTGTCGGTGAACCTACTGCTAGTGGGTGATTTCATACTTAAAGAAAAAAAAAGGCAAACAAGATTTGAGTAATAAGTAGAAATTACTACTAAAATCTTGTTTACCTTTTTTATTAATTTAAGAAACGAAGGGTAAAGGTTGTTTGGATTTAACATTGACTAAATGTAAGTGTACCTCAACAATATTATTATATGAAGCAAAACGGAGGCCTCACTACTAAAGCGGGCAATACATGTCGGTCGAGCTGAGGCCAACGCGAGCGTACGCAAATTGATACAAGACAAGTGCTACTGCACCTGGACGTTCGGCAATTTTTGAAGAGATGCGACACACAGACACGTTGGGCGCTGCTAGTTTGTGTTATGAATTGTGCATTATGACGCCGGCCGCCAACCGACTAAAAGCGTGCGGGCGAACGCGTGCACAGCTACTACCTGGTCTTCTTTGCAAGCTATAGCCTGCGAGGACTACGGGCACCGAGGCGAACCTCATAAACCGCGTCGGTTCGCGAGGGGACAACTATCTCCTCGGTAACAGGGACAGCATTACTGCGAGTTTGCCTTGATGGCATATGCGCTCAGGGGGGTGAAGGCCTGTTCTGGGCTTATGTATTGTGTGGTGTTTTGTGAATACATTTTAGTAATGCTATGGATGTGTTATGCGTGTGCATGTGTGATCCTCGTCCGGATTACCGGACACGCAGACCCGAGTCCGCTCGGTGGATCACGGGGAATGAGTTCACGTGGGTATGGCCGCCCGTCAGGAGGTCGCGCGTGCAGCGGGGCCCGGTCGCGTGACGAGCATGCGGTCCATTGTCTGCCCTATTGAACATAGCGCTCGACAATCGAACCACAAACTCCTCCAGCGACTTCGTCCTCAAGTCACGCGCAATCACTTCATTTCGGATGTAGCAACCTTTTCAGACATTTAGCTGGGCTTGTAGGCTGGGCCCAGGAGGTTAGCGCGTGCTGCGGGGGCAGCAAGTGAGGCTTGTGAACATCATTGGCGGGGTGCTCACGAGCGCTCTTGATTTGTGCTGACAAGCCGACAGCGCTCCGAAGTGCGACAAGTTGTCGCGAGTGATAGCAAATTACGACGGGCTAAATGAGCTGTATACACGTTGGCGCTCGACTTAGTCGGTCGACCAGGCGAGCGAAGCCGAGAGATGGTAACACTATGCAAATATGCTGTCTATAGGTTGGTATTGGCGTCGCGCGGCTAACATATATTTCAGGCTTAGCATAATTTTCATTGCGTCGAATAAAAAAATGTTTGAGAACTTACCAGAAGTGACAAATCCAGTGGGATATTCCGCCTCTACCAGGTCCAGTGGCACTGCCAGGACCTGACATAAAATTTAAAATATACTTTACACAACATTATAAACATATTCTCTTTGCCGTCAGACTATTATTAATAAATTTTTATCTCTATTTTCTTTTTTTATCATTTGATACTGATCATTGACTACTAATCATCTATTTTTCAACTTTCAGCAGTATGTGTTATAAATTATATCATCAGACTATAGTTAGGTCTAAGGTAACCGCAATCGCTGTCCTTCTATTTTGTCCTATAAATATTATTGTTACATTTCATTCTGGTATAAGTGTCTCTGGTGTGTATGCCGTAGTCGTATTGTATACATCACCGTATTACATTACGGCTAGCCATTTTCAATTTAGGTCATTTCTTTGGAGTGCAAATAAAAAACACTAACCACGAAGGCTTAGTCGGGAGCTACGCTCCCGTTTCGTAGTCATTCGAACTGTTGAGGCTGGACAAGCGCCGCCAATCAGTAGTAGGTCCCTCCGAAAAAAAAACGACGCTCCCGCCTAAACCTTGGACCCTGTCTGGGCATAGTTTTTTATTTCTCTATTTTCTACAATCGACGACATTGTTACTGTCATGACAAGCAACGCCACAAGTGATAAAGTTAGGAACTGAAACGTGTCAAAAAGGCGGATAATGATTCACTTTATTTCAATAAAATAGCTTTATTGAATATCTTATAATGGCGAAATCTTTCTGGCAAAATTTCACTGAGCCGTATTAAATCCGGATAATCGTAGACCCGCCACAAAAAAAAAAAGAAAACTAAATTAAGTACGGCGACTTAGACAAGACGACTGCGACATCTATATTGAATTACGTATAGCGCAGAATACTTTCTGGCAAAATTTCTCTCTGTATTTAATTCAGCTAACCGTTCGCCCGCCAGAAAACATTTCGGCCCTATTCTTGAAAATAGCTAGCGGTAATGGAGTACCGCGACTTAGACAATCCCATTGCGACAAGTTACACACATATATTTTCACAAGATATTTTTTTTGCTCGGATACCGTTTAGGATCCTTTAGGATTCCAAATGTTAAATTTAATTCTTAAAATATAATTCCAAAAAAGCGTTCCCATTATAATTGCCACCAGAAACTGGAAGAAAATAGCATGGATGATACAATTAATGACAGGTTCAGGTAGTGACAGGTATAATTTGGTAGACTGGCCGAAAGTATGTCAATATTGTGTCTGATTCAACAAGCCATAATATTATTTAAAAAAACGTACCTGGCTCAAAGCCAATGCTAGAAGAACGAAAACCTTTTTCACCAACATCTTTCTGCCCACTGCCGAAAATTTTGCTCGTATTTAATATTAATGACACCGCTTAGATAAAATAACGAAAGCATCAATAAATCACTGTGATAAGTCAATAAATCACAATGATAGCAAAACTACTTAAAAATTAATTATTATTGATTGTTTATCGCTCTGTTCTTATATAGTGTTCAACTTCGGTTTTGGAAATACCTGATTGACATAAATTAAACCATTTCCTTTATATATTGTAATGGGAAACTCTTTCCTTGTTCTTTCAAAATGGGTGAAACGCACCTACTCTCTATAGGTACCTCCTACGTCACGCTGACGTGCGACGTATAATCACTAAAGATCTCGGTGCAAGCGTCGGTGTTGAAATGTCCCGGGCGCTGCCCGGAAAACATTTACAAAGATTACATTTATATTGTACCATACATTACATGGGCACCGTCTCGTCCATCGAACAAATGTATTTCGTCTAATGGATCCATTACATCCATTGGATAAGATGGACTCCTCGAGAAAAAATGGCCTTTTCAGCTCTATAAAATAACCACCAACGTCGTAGGACAGACACATATGAGGGGAGGAAAATCGGAGAACAGCGCATCGGCATAAATGCTCGTTTCACCCTCTGCAATATATTAAAAATTAACCTACGGCTTTGGTTCAAGCACTACTAAGAACGTACTTTTCACTGAATCCAATATTCTAATAAACGCTGTGTGAACTGTGGTGTAATTAATAAAGGTAATTCAGAAATTTGTACGTTCTTGTTTTAACTTAAAACGTTCGAACATAGCTCAGACATTTACTTTAAAAAAATCTAATTTTTTTGTGTTCCGGACATAAAGGATAAATAACATAATATTACGTTACTCCGACGTCCGTCTTTTCGTCTGTCCGCTTACCAGCCTGTATCTAAGTAACGCGCTAGCTAGACAGTTTAAATTTTGACAGATAATGTATTTCTATCGCCGCTTTAACAATAAATATTTACAAAAAGAAAGAAAAAAAAAGAATAACTTAATTATGTCAGGGCACTCTCAGGCAACAAATATTTTTATTGCCGGATTTTATAGGTAATGGTACGGAGGCCTTCCCGCGAGTCCGACTCACACTTCACCGTGTTTTATTTCCTATAATGCATTGGAGATAAACCAGTAATAATTATTTCTCTATTTTTTTTGCAGGGAAAATGCATTTATGCACACTCCAACCTGCCCTGAGTGGAACAAAAAGGTGTGTTGGACACAGCACCGTAGTAATACTACCGACTAAAAACCACTGCAAGAGCCTTTGCCCCCGATCCGATCTATCAGCAACAGGACACCCCGGCGGGTCTAAGAACCGGTCTTCATCCCGAAATGTTTTAACTCGGGACTTAGGGCGTCCCCAACGATACCAAAGTCTTAATCAAAATTAGGTACCCAGCCTGAATCCTCGGCTGCAAAATTATAATAACTGTACGGAGAGAGGGAGTTGGCGATGTTACACACTCGTGCCTCGGAGTCCTGCACCTGGTTGCTTTCCGGTCGTGTGGGATTGCCGTCCCATCGGAACGGGAATGAGGGAAT
This sequence comes from Eumaeus atala, assembly GCA_017140195.1. Classification (NCBI taxonomy): domain Eukaryota; kingdom Metazoa; phylum Arthropoda; class Insecta; order Lepidoptera; family Lycaenidae; genus Eumaeus; species Eumaeus atala. Next base: position 220,617 of record JAFELO010000416.1, on the reverse strand, counting down.
AGAGAGTTCGCTTGTCTCTGCGCTACTTCTTGTACACTATTATATGACCCGCGCAGGTGGCTCTTCTCTTTTGAAATGGCCGCTGTATCCGAGGACAACATTAAATAGAATAAATATAATAAATAAATAAACGTTTATTTTGCAAAAGATCAACGATTACAGTGCAACAAAATATACAATTAAATATGTTATATTGAATAAATCCCGGACATCCCAATACCAGATTTAGCGAACCACTTTTGAGCTTATCACTGGCTAATATCAACTACTCCAGCAGTAATAACACGTTTTTGCTTTGACTTTGCGGTGTTATCGTGTGAGCGAGAGGCAGCTCTCCGGTGGTACCGGGCTGATTGAGTTACGATGCAGCTGCTGGTGGCTGCTGTACCTTTTACAAAATAACTGTAAAACAGATTCTCATGAACCACTCGTCGTCCAAACTTACACGCGCGACAATTAAATCGCAGTTTGTTTAATTCAAGTTTGACGCCGAGTCACGTGCGACAAGTGCCACCCCCATCCGTCAAATACAGTGAAATTGAACTTATATTATATCAGTCCTCCACCGTCGACCATTCAACATCCTAAATCAGTGCTCTATTGGACAAGGTCTGTTTCAGTATCCCCGCTGTGGTACTTGTCGTGGCGGTGGGTCAATAGCCTGAGGCGAACCCAGGCAAAGCCAATCGAAATAAGAGGGCTGCTATTTGTACCCGTTTTCTAAGAAGATGGGACAAAAGTTCATTGGAGGAGTCACCTTTGCGCACAGGACAAGTGAACCTAGCCCCATTACATTGCCTCAGGGTTGGTGGGATTGTCCTATGGTGCAGGGCAACCCTTCTGCGGCGAAGAATTGGTCCCTTAGGGCCAATTCTTCGCCGCAGGGCCTAGGGACAGAACAGCCTTCGAGGTGCCGTGGTGATTTGTAGTTCCGGGGCACCTCACCAGTGGCGGCTCCGATGGCACTCGCGGTGGTTATTATGGGTATTCGGCACTATAATGTGCTGCGAGCCCCACACACCACTGGACCGCAGCCAGGGCCGTAAAGCGTAGCAATACCTGGCATGAAAATATCACTATAGGTGGGAGTAGGGAAGAGCCTAAATCGTTTGTTACATTGGTAATAAGCGTGAAGAGCCCCGTCAGATTGACGATTCGTATTTTATTAGTAGTGAGGAGTTTAACATGTCATATATAGCACAAGTGCAGCAGTGGACGTCATCCAGCTGGCGATGGTGATGATGGTGAGCTGCTTAACAGTTATTTAGCGTTTAACTTAGTTGCCCGTTAGCGGTTTAAGCGTAAAACCACGAATATATATATAGACGGAGTTACGTAAAATTTGTTTCAATGTTGTTTGTGCGTGTAGGAAATATTACCAATCAAAATATCATAAGCAACCAAAAGTTATTAGGTACCTACTTATGTACTAATCTTATCATTCATTTTAATTTATCACAATCGGCATTTGACAAACGTGCCTATTGCCTACACGTTACGTGTAAATTATGAAAACAAAGCTTTTTGCAATTTGACAGTACCTACCTATAGGTTTTATCTTGGCGCCATCTAATGGCAATTGTTTTATCTGTACCTTCATGCCTATTATCTTGGAAGGTAGGCAGGGGTGTAATAATACATGCACAACTCGTAAGTCCAGTAGATATACTAGAACACCCACGGCCAGCCAAGGTACTGAGGCCCACGATGTCATAGGTGGCAAGCCTATGGCCACTTCGGGCACATTCCAATCTCGGGCAATATAATGCATGCTCAGAATAATCTCAAAAATATTTAGTAATTGTTGCCCGACCTGGGGATCGAACCCAGACTCCACGCGGCTAACGTTCTTAACGGACAACACGCGCACCGTTACACCACAGAGGCGATAAACTTTTTTATCTGTCGGCGTGAAATAAAATGTAAATACACTCGTTATTAACTGCGGATATGCGGATTAAAACCTGCATTTAGCTTTCCTCAAAAATGTAATAATTTGTATGGGTTCTAAATTTAAGCACTCGGTTCGATTTCGATAGACGAGTTTTGAGGTCCCAGAAATCTACTTCAACCATTTTCAGGGTGATAGTTGACATCCATATTATGCTTGTGTCTATGAAATAATACGTATAGGACCACTTTGTCTAGCAAGATCATTTCTCAGATGAGCTGAAATTTATGTCATCCCTTAAATAATACAATGCAATCTCTTGAAGCAAAGACCTCCAAAATCATACTTCTAAGGCAACATAATCTAAATACCAATTTATAGGCCCTTTTTAACGAACGCACGGATTTAATAACGTAAATATAGTGATATATAGATTTATGTAACCTAGGTATATATTCTTACAGTACTCGACTTCCCTTTCGGCGGTGCTCTCCTTTTGCCAGGTCGTCATGTCTGGCAAGGAGACAGCGAGACGTATCCAACAAGAAGCGGCGGGCGAGTATCCATTCCTTAAGAGTCGGATAGGAGCTCGCAGAAGGCGCTAAATACAGCGTCTTGTAACGTAAAAGTTTCATAACCGAGGTTAGTGGATGGACACATGATCCGGTAAGGCTTTGACGATGTCGGGGAGGCTTGGCTGTGTCCTGACGCTGATAGCGGATCTATCACAGCGTCCGAAGGCCGTCTCAGTGGTTTTTAGTCGGTAGTGACACACCCTGCCGGAGCACCCAGGGTCTGCTGGATGATGCATAAAAGCTTTGTCTCTGCGTAAAAAAAAATTTGACTGCCCCTTGACTGAGAATTATGAAATTTGGCAAGAACTTACAGGTACAAAAAAAGGTCAAGTAGGTACAAATAAACCTATAGGTAATTATATCTGATTGTAGGTAAACTATACTTGCCTTAAAATCATGTCACACTTAGGTACATATTTTATAATTCATATCAATCAAAATGAAACATACGCCGGCAATCATGAGTTTATCAACTTGCTTAAGTAAGCCAATTGTGAGCCTAGTTTCAAAATTATTTATACTCCCAAGGTGGGGCCCAGCTAGTCACCTCATTATCAGGGCACGAACTGATTATGTGACTCCAAAAAATCGAGGTCTTCCATCTACCATTAGGCTACGTCTATGTTACTACATATGAAGCTTGGTGTCATTTAGACATTTAGACATTTGCACATGATATTTCTCATGTCACCGACCTGTTGATGGAATAGACTATTCCTGGAAGTGCCTAGTGTTATGTATTTATAATAAATTAATAATCATTACTATTGTAATAGATTATCTCCAATTAACATGTGAATGATACACAATGAAATTGTCCCAAAGTTTCGGATACACCATCTACAGCAATTATTATTTACGTGACGAAGGAGGTAACAGATACTTATAACAAAGGTACGTGTTAAATTTTACGTAAAATATTAGTCATTCATAATATCAGATATCACTTACACATGACTTATGACACGACAGGGGTCAGATGAGCAGAGGTCGCTGCTGCGCTGATGAACTCGTAGGTACATAAGTGTGTGAAAACATAAGTTTGTAATAGCTTTTTTTCAGTAACATATTTATAATGTAGCCAATAGCCAATGTCGGATTCATCCAATTCCATAGAAGTAAGAACATAGTGTACCAATGTACAACATGTTCCTACCAAATTGTATGATTCTAGATTGCAAGTACACTGTAGGCCTTAATCTTCGTGCGATCCCACAGACAATATGCACGCTGTACCTTTAATAGAGATGAGAAGTATTACTTTCGCAGGATGTTATTGTATTATATTTGAATTAAGTGGCTAGCTCTATCATAGTATATAATCTCATTTTTCTCTAGTATATAATCTCATTTTGATAGTTAAAAGGTGATGGAATCTAACCGCTTGCGTCTTCCGATTCGTATAAGGGAGATACTCATGGTTGTTGGTAACAACTGTAAGCCACTCCCTTTATACTGGCTCTGCCACCTGACAGCTACTACATGCTATCGAAACGAAAATTGCTAATTTCACGAGACAGATCTCCTTTAAAACCTACGTCTGTCGACTGATGACTCAATTTAGAAATGTGAGTGACGAATCGGCAGCGACTTTATAAATTATCATGTCAATAGGCCAGTCGACAAGTCGAGCTGGTTGTTAGTTGGGTCGTCCTAGGTCCCGCGCTCCCAAGCGTCCGGATGGAACCGGACACAGTTAGATTTTCTAATGTGGCCACATTAAAAAAGTCTAACTATCTCTAGCAGGAATCAAAGTTTTAATTTAACGATCGTCTCGCACGTTGGTAGCGCTTCTGGCTGGAACCAGCCAGTCAGCCAGTCCGAAAAGCAGCTCCAAATTTGAGGACCTGTTAACGTGCCTGGGACTTCTTTAAAAAAACCTTCTCCTAAAAACCTCACGGTGATGAGTCACGGTAGGTATTTGTTATGACGCATTTTGATATCCTATTTCTAATCAGGAGAATTTCTATGAAGCGACTTCAAAAAGCGCGGCGAAATTATTCGTCGATTCCTGTTGAAAAAACGCTTGATGACGTTGTTTAATGTTGTAATAACATTTTAGATATCTAATTTCATACAAAGCTAATCCGATAACTAAAGACATCAAACGATAACAAGATACAGCGAATAACATCGGCGCAGGTCTCAAGTGACGCGCCGCAGTTGTGACACATCGAAGCCAACGAAACGCTATGATCTTCTTTCTACTCAAGAACGTAAAAAGTGGTTACGTTACGTTAACTAATTGTTACATTCTTGGGCCTTAACCCTGTCTTTTATTGGACGCCATTTTATCCTTTTTGATGGGCCAACACGGGTTACACATACAGGTACCTGTATGTTAACTGGTTGACAGAGGCTGTGTCAACCAGTTAACTTTTTGATCTTTCTATGAACTAAAACGATACATACCTACCCGCTATGCACGTCTATGACGGACTGGCTTCAGCATGGATATCGACCAATACATTGTTATACATAACGTGGCCGACTTCTTCCACTCCAGATTCTCCTAGGCCCGTTGTCACCTCTTCTTAGGTGTCTTGAGTATGAACTTATTCTTGACGTAATATCGGATATTATGATTCTTTACAATAAAACTACTTTTACTGATGGGGTGGACAGTCCACCCGTGACATGATTGCTGTAAAGCTTCTGAAAGGTCGGGCTAGTTCAATAATTAATTAAAATAAATTAATAGAATCCGTAAAAGTAGTTTTATTGTATTGTGTAGTGTGGCATTCGCGTAAACTTAAGAGATCAATATATTTATTTCTATATCTTGTTATGAATTGCATTTATCAAAAATATTAGGCATTGCGTGTAGGCAGAGCGCATTTATTGTAAATTACTAACAGGCTGTATTATGCTGCATTGCAGCCGAATTTGGACGCTACCTCTCGCTCACATGATACAGACAGAGTCCATACTGACGAGTTTCGTGCTGTTTTTGAGTTTCCATTCGAGGGGAGAAGGAACGGTGGACAGCAAGTCTGCAAAATTGTTAGGCGGATGTAAATGGACGTCGGTAGTAATGAAATTATTTGGCGGATGTAAATTGACGTTGGTAGTAATAAAATTATTAGGCGGATGTAAATGGACGTTGGTAGTAATAAAATTATTAGGCGGATGTAAATGGACGTCGGTAGTAATAACATTATTAGGCGGATGTAAATGGACGTCGGTAGTAATAAAATTATTAGGCGGATGTAAATGGACGTCGGTAGTAATAAAATTATTAGGCGGATGTAAGTGGACGCCGGTAGTAATAAAATTATTAGGCGGATGTAAATTGACGTCGGTAGTAATAAAATTATTAGGCGGATGTAAATGGACGTCGGTAGTAATAAAATTCTCATTTTTATATTATAAAAGATAAAGAAAAATAAAACAGACATCTTTCATAATATTATTTATAGTTTCATGTGCGTTAAGCTAAAATAACCCTTTATCATTCATTAATATCTCCAGACTGGGCAATAGACAATTTTTGAGCATATTATAAAAGCACTCTTAACACTAAACAATATTTTAAAAAATGCGTTTGTACTCTGTATTTGTAGTAGGCAATTGGCAATATTAGAATTAGGCCGCAATCGGAAAAAATGTTGTACTGCAATGATAAAAAGATTGTCCATGCCCAGTGGATTCGTTATTTAGTCTACAGCATTCAATCCATTAATACTGAAAAATAATAAAAAATATACCAGCTATTAGACAAAATATTGCGATATAAATGCAGTCGTGGAGCTTATTGATAGTACTTTTCTCCCGCCTAGGCAGGCTTTATGACTAGAATTAGGCATCAAGAATCTTCTTAACGCTTAACTCTACATGTTTTATCAGCTACATTATATCTGGTTGTCACCTAAAGTAAATACGATGTCTAATCTCCGGTACAAAACACAAATGCTCATGGAATAATGGAACAAAAACAATAAATGCTTATTGTTAAATATAAATCTTATAACAACAGACATACAGTTTAAAACGTAGACGAACCAATATTCCACAGCAATAAAATATTTTATGACGTGCTCATCTTTAAACAACTTACCAAAGAGATTTTTTATCAGAACAACATTTTTGATGTAGATTTTTTTCTACTGAGATTTCTGGCAACATGGCTAGATGGCGCTATTTACATTTAATTTAAATATACCCACAACAGCGACCAGAGACTTTTAATTCGAACATTGGAAAGACAACATGTGTCAGATATTCACAGGTGACTTGTACAGACTATGACAGTGGTAACACTGTTAGCTACTGTGGTCTATGAGCTATTGAAAATCACATTACGTAATAATAACATTATAATACTCTAACGCCGATGACCCCCAACCCACAGCAGCTATGTCTTTAGTTATATATAGGAACATCTATTTTGCATACCAATAATTTATTTTCCAAATGCAACAATTTTACAAGGATTTATTAATAATAATGATATCTGTGAACTTTCCACACCACGTCAGCCTAGCCCTGTGCTGTATTATATATTAAAATATCCAATAGAGGAGCCAAATTTATTGAACTTTTCTACTCTCTTTGCGCGTACTAAATAATTATTAATAATAGCTTACTATTATATTTTTACTACTTATAGTAAAAATATTAAATGCCACTAAAAATTCAAAGGTTTATTTACCAATGCTGTACTAACAATTAGAATAACGAAAAATCAACGGTAACACTGGAATCGGTACTACAACCTCGTCAAACTCTGTGCTGGCGTCCACGGCGTATCGCTCGGACACATTGCAGACACCACAGACATTGTGTCCGAGTTCCACCACATATTGCGAGTAACTTCATAAAATATAGTACGTGCGTGGTCGGGGAGCGGCCGCAGTGGTGACAACCACTTCTTTAAATTCTACCAACCGTAACAAATAAAGCAGCTGGGCCTTATTTCCTTTTCAAATAAATCATCTAATATTTTTTAATAAAATTTTAGTCTCTAGTGTAGTTATACATCACAGCTATTAACCTTGTTAATAAATTATATACGTAATCTATTGAGGGTAGGTACAAAATCGCTAGTTAGCGTCTACTCTAAAACTGACAAAGAAGAAAATACTTGCTAGTGATAATGATAGCAGAATCTTTTGTCCTGCGTCAACAACAACACTGTTGAAAATTAAATGTTCTATATAACGACTCCAAATCACAAACTACCCTCATTTGAAGCACCATCAAATGTTAAACACATAAAAATGTTAAGATAGATGACAAGTAGGAATTCAAGTCCAAGGAATCGCTTGTTTACTTTATATTTCTTTGCTCTTTGAAAGTAAAGTCCAGTTTTATCTGAATAAGTATGCTCTTAGTAAGTTAAGTTAATCTAAGTGTTATCTTTATTATTTTATATATTATACATTTTTCGTATCGTGTTTATTATTCGCATTTTATTTGACGCACACATATATCATATTTCGCTGAAATTGCACACGTGCAGACCATGACCGCGGTATTTTTTATTGTTTTATAGATTCCTGTAATAAACTACTTATTAGCTCCTGCAGCTACGATTGTAAGAAAATTGAATAAAAAAGGGAATATATATAGAGTTTTATAAAACAAAAATATAAGAATCAATTAAATTTTAACGAACAATTATTTCATGCCTGTTTCTTACCCCACATTATACTATGCTAGAACACTAAAAGTCACGGTCAGGAGGTCAAACGCGTGTGCTGTACTTTCCTAATGTCTGTTCGGTCATTCTGAGCACTAGCTGAACCACATTCTTTAAATACCATCCCAAGTACAACTAACATCTTCACATCACATAACATTCTAACATTTATCCACATAACGGCACCAGAAGTGGCCCGTCAATAAACTGTACCAGACACAGCACTAAGCAGGTAATATATGTTGAACGGGGTAGTCATGAAGTTGTCCGTCGGTTAGAAAGAGAGGGAAGATCGCGTTACCACATTCATGTTGCATTTTCTACTTTCTTACTTTACTACTTTCTTTCCTACAAGCAACTATTGGTATTAATTATTGTACTTGTATATTTGATTATATTATTTGAAACTAGTTGTTTTTTTTTTCGTATTCATCAGAATAAAATAAGAAGGGGCCCTCGACCTTCTCTCTCCAACCTGCAGACGTGTCCGCCCGGACAAACGTACGTCTATGCTACTATCTACAACAAATGCGCCGCTTTGAAGCATCGACACATGTATTTGGTATACGTTGACTAAGTAACTGTCACCGTCTCAACAAATACGTAATAGTGGCGTAGATGTTAGACGAAGTGGGCACAAATGGCCCTCTCATAAAAAACGGCCTTTTGGACAGCTACCGTGATATTGATGATTGAGCCTTCTTACTCCTGATGCGAGCTCCCCCACTTATACACTACGAAACGCCGTAACGCCACAAAAAATACATATAAACTTTGCCACTTTTTGTTTCACAAAAAATGCATATAAACTTAGCCATTAAATTTGAACCAACAAAAATAATTAATAAATATAAATAGTATACCGTTTTCCGAAAAATAATATATTATTACAATAGATTATTCGATTTAATTAAATTACTAAACAAATTTCCATTATCACTGTCGATCACAGATGTACAGAAGATTCGAAAGGCTATAGTTACTTTCAAAGAGGAATTCGCTAAAGAAGACTAACAATTATTTATTCAATTCAATAATTGCATTTAAACACTTAATCTTCAGGTACACCACTGCCCACCCGTGACCAGAAAAGCTTCTGAAACGTCTGGAGTACATAATCCGTTGTCGAGAAGTGTAAGAGTTTAAAAGCAGAGAGAATGCGTTTTCGTATTAATCATGGTAAGTGACTTTCAAGTTAATTAAATCAAACAGAAAGTATAATTTCTTTGGCGAATAAACTTATTTAGCGACTTTTAACATTCAACTTGGAGCACACAAGAGAAAGCGAAAGAAAGCCAAAGAGAATGAGAGGCAGATATATTCTCATTCAATAAATTATAATTAAATTTACCTTAAACTAAGAATAAATATAATATAAACAAACAAAAAACAGCAACTTAATGACGCGAGGTTCGAACCTAACATTTTTCTGTTTACTTAGTGAAATTTTAGATAGCCTCATGTAAAAAAAACGCAATATTCATCTAATTAAGAAAATTAGAATAATAATAATAAGTATATAGTCAATCATAAAATTTGTCACAATCTGCCCAGTCCGAGTGTTTAACTATTTGTCTTCAATAAATATAAAAAGGGGACTCCCTATTTTCCGGGTGCAGCCTCCGGGTGTACTCTCATAGGCACAAAGAAATATTCGAACTTCTGATAAAGAATATATATACTCGCATAGAAAAGTACGTAATCACACTACATAGGCCTCCACGCCCACAATACGGAAAAAATGCGAAGTCGATGCAGGCGCGACTACTACACGAACCATCAGCAGAACACCACAAAAACAGACATACTGCGTCTCTGATTAAGTCGAACAAACAGTCGTTCAGTTTGGAAGACTTAGCGCCAGCTCAGTGTATTAATTACACTACTTATAGTTAGTAAGAAGCATCACAATATTTCATTAGGCCATGTTTAGACGCATATAAGGAAGAAGAAAAAATAAATTGGTATGGGCGATATAAAAAAAAATTACAGTAAAAAAAATGGTAGAATATACTTTTATGTTGTTGCAGTTTGCGTCCACAAGGACGTGAAACTACAGCTACACAAGTTGCGTTTTCCTTTGCGTCCTTGTTATAAACATAATTCATCACATTCACGAAGTGACAGTCAACAGTTGTGTCACGTGACACACTTGACGCACTCTTCGCTTCGTCGCTATCCTATATTTTTAACTACTACATTGCTAGATCCGCGAGGAATGCCCGAGTTTTGTACAAGTGCGTCAGCGCTCACACGCCTGCGCCCGATGTCCTGCGCACTTGCCTAGACTGCAGACAGCTAGATAGATGGCCACCACAGCTGAGATTGGGAAGGGTACTGTTACTAGGGCAGCTGTAAGCGCCTCTTTAGACTCTTTGACCTTTAGGGGACTCTTTGAGTTTCAGGAGCAACGAGTGAGGCTCCTATTTAATGCTTTATTCAATTTAAAGAAAACCCAAATGAATTTATGTTTTACTTCTAAGATCAAGAACTTAATACAAGTGTTCAAAAATAAAAATTGATTAAGCACCATCAAAATCATATATATTTTATTCTCTACCGGGGAAGCATGTACGTAATGCTAAAACTCGTGTGCACTTATCTCGGCGTGCGCAGGTTGGAGATGAACAAGTATATTGTGCAATATTTTAATGCAATCTCTCATATTAGAGCGAGATAGACGTATCGTTGTTATCCTAGTGTCCCTAGCCGACGAGCAATGTAGTATTAAATATTTAACCCATACATACGTTAGGACTGCTACCGTATTTTAAATAAATATTATAAAATAAGTCAAAATAATAACATTCCGGAGACCTGCAATGCGAAGTTTCCAAGAATTAAGTTCGAATACTATTGTCGGTTCTGTGAATTATTCGATGGTAACTATTCGAACACCTTTCGTCTTCGCGGAAACGTAACGCTGCCTAGCTAAAACATTGGCAACTAGAGATGTGCCGACTACACGACTATCCGCTTAGTACTGAAAACGACGCCAAGTCCGCCGACTGTCCCAGCCAAGCTGATCACGGGTTTGAGGGCATGCTGAAATAGTGAACCAGTGACGTTTACCGGTAGATATTATTACTCGTTGTAATAAGCAAGTACCTACGGTTACTGTTAGTTTCAGTTGGTTTTGTTTACATTCAATTGTGTAAAAAATGTCTTTATTATTTTTATCAAGAAGAAACCGGTTAGTCGGCGCTCTCAGCCGAATAGTTTCCAACTATTAAAGCAGCCGTCAAATGTGAACATCTGTAGTTCCCGTAGATATTTGGCAGACAAATCTCGACTGGCAATCCGGCCACTTGCAACATCCAATAGTCGGTCAAGAGCGCGGACTATTCTTCTTCTTTGCATGTATTTCTAAGTAAATGTCCGTACTGTAGACAATATTTTTAGAGTTTTTTTTTAATGGACGAATAGTCTAAGGTGGTAGTCGGCAAATACCTAGTCAATTACACTATCACACAAACACAGATGACGCACGAGGCAACAACAGCGACTACAACCAGCGGCCTACTTCCTCCTGCGGCGTCTGCATCAGCTGCGCTTGCGCTCCTCCGCCAGCGGCGACACGTCGGTGGACGGCGACTCGGTGCTGGAGGACTCCTCTAGCTTGTAGCCCTTGCCAAAGAATATCTTGATCGCGCCCCGCGACATGAGGTAGAACCAGTACACCTGCGGCAGCAGTAGGATGCACATGGAGATCTTGCAGCCCGTCGGTAAAGAGCGAAGAGCCTGGAAGTTTGTGCTAGGTAGATATGTTGTCACTCATTACAAGCTTGACACTTTATATAGCATAGGACAAACGACCAATCGGAGCTATTTGGTGACTAACGTCGCCCAATAACATCCGTGTTCCCTATTTTTGAGCAGCTGTAGACAGAGACGGACACAATAGAGTAATTATTTCATTATTTGTCTTGACGGGCGTGTACGAGTTCTGAAAATGTTGAGTTCAAAATTAGGGGAGACTTTTGTGGGTACGCTACTACTGTTCCGATCGACTCACCTCCATATACGTGAGCCCCCGCGCGCGGCTGTAGCTGCGCATGACCAGCGGCAGCGCCAGCACGCGGCACAGCAGGAACGTCACCAGCATGGCCAGCCCGTTGGCACGGTACAGCCGCGAGCGCTGCAGCCGCATTCGCGCCAGCACGCCGCGCGCGCTCACCAGCGGCGTCGACAGCTCCATCAGGTACACCCAGCCGAATACGCAGTCGCCGAGACCGCCGCGCAGGTACTGACGCACACACATAATCATACGCTTAAGACTATCAAGTAACTGTGACTTGGCACAAGCTACGGCGCCCGTAACATGAGTATCGAGTGAGCATAGTTCCCTTTCACGTGATACGTGCTGCTCACGCAAACATATTTCGCATTCTTTTCTATTCGCATCTATTTCCTAAACGGGATGAATTTCCTACCTCTCGCATTACCTCGTATGCACTCCATATGTACTTACCACGATGACAAGAAAGCCGAAGCCTCCTATAAATATATGGTGCATGAGTATAACGGGCTCGTGCCGGCAGTAGGCAAGGAAGGACGGGCGGCGCGGCGGCGCGTCGCCGGCCGGCGTGCGGCGTCGCGCGTCGCGTGCGTCGGACGCGCGGCGCTTGTTCACTGTGTAGTACTCGCTGTTTGTCACCATGTGTACGTGTACCTGCGATATGACTACACTCTTAAAACATTTTAATGGATACTATCGCGGTCCTACAGATTTTTTGCGATATGGCGTTTAATGGCCGCCTTTTTGAAATTTATTATTTTATCTCGGTTACAGCTCGCACGATTAAGGCTATTCGACTGATGTACAGTTCATCAAAATCATGCATGGTTTCGTCTAATTCATAGTGTTCCTTGGGGTTGCGCAACAAACAAAGCTATACGTACTCGACGTGCTTTATCATAATATGCTACCTTTGTCACCGGTTAGCTCAGGATACACGACAGCTAAAACGTCCACTCACACTCAAGGCGGCTGACACACTACTTTTAAATTCATGAATATCCATCCCACATACACCCACCGGAACACTGACCATATACATAGACCAGATGTCATAGAAGAAGTAGGCGGCCCCGAACCATGCGTACGCCTCCGACATGAAGTGCGATGAGCGCACGAAGTCGCGGGTGCACGACCACGCGCACACGATGGCGCCCGTCGCGCACGAGAACGCGGCCTGCACAGCGGATACGACCCTGCCGAGAAGCGTTACGTCACATTATATATGGAGATTAGTTTACAAATATTTAATTACAAAAAAATTGCGATGACCAGACAGACATTAAAAACTGTATGTAAAGCGGTCTTATCTTGACACATGACATGTTTCCAATTGCAGTTGAGAGTGGGCGTGCGCAGCGTGAATATTTTGTTGTACTTGTGTGTTTGAATATGGGGAGCGCGCTGCCAATTGTGAAGTATATATAGCTGATACAACGTCATAGCGACGTTACTCTAGTGAGCCCAGCTGGATAAATAACCTTTACATGTATGACATAACGGGGGCAATATATCATACGTGTAGAGATTGTGTGGACGTGTTGCCCTCCTAGCCCCTTTCCATCTAATTGACCACGGCCATAAAGTAGCAGGCTACCAACAACGGCACGGAGCTCACACTTGTTATAGATTTGTGGCACTATTGTGATTCACAATCACTTGGATCATACAATACTAGACTGTCGGGAGTGTCGTAGAGCTCACTTGTTAGTGATGTCCAACACGTCCCCGCAGCTTAGGTGGTACTTGTGTCGCAACCGTGCGCCGGCCACGGTAAGCAGTGCTAGCAGGTTGAGCAGCTCGAAGAGAGAGAGGAAGTAAACCAGACCCAGCATGGTCAGAGCACCGCCACGTTTTACTGAAATTCTAAAAGATTGCAGGGAGTTAATACATACCTTAGCGGTAGTGGAGAGAGGCTTTCATTTTTAGGTCCAGTTTGTGAGGAGATTTCTAATACAGTAGACAGGACTCTAAGGTGTATAACACCTTAGAGTCTTATTAAGACGTGGATCCTACGCCTGACTGTTCGGCCGTGCTGGATCCCACTTAATCGGATTAAGCGAACGAGGGTATAGAGCAGAAAGTGAAATTGTCTACGCACACTTGTGCACTTGTTCTCTATAGAGATGACCCAGCCGAAATACCCAATGGCTGACTGAGAGAGTTCGCACATGTTTGCGTCCTACCGCCGGTCTGACGTCAGGGCGAGGTGCCGTGGCCGGTACGATTAGGCCTCTGGGCGGATGTAGTACAATTCCTATACGTATCTAGTGTCTACCACTGTCGGCGGGTCGGACGCCCGGCCGGCTCAGTTGGTTACGAGGCGGTTAGTCCGACTGTTACGCCTAGGTCGCGAGTTCGAATCCCACCTTGATCATGGATGTTTACGTATGTATTATGTGTATTCCTATGAATGAATGAATGAAAGATTCTTTATTGTGCACAAAAATACATATTAAACAGAAAACTAATTTAACAAGACACATTCTTTAAAAGTACAGCAATAAGGTCGTCTTGACCTTATTGCTTTAGTAGCAATATATTGCAGGTAACCTTCTATTGCTCTAGAGAGTAATCTTCGCAAAAGATAGCACAAACAAAAAGACGTTTACAATTAATAACTACATTCAACACATAATAAAGTCATATTCGGTAGGCATTAAATTAACATATATAATACATACTAAAAAAATATAATAATATTAAATATATTTTCGTTGTCTAGTACCTGTAATGCAAGTCCTTACGTTACTTAGCACAGGGCTAGGCCAACGTGGTGTGATAAATCCACAGACATTATAATATATTATAATATTATTATTGATGCCCATCAAGGGTGCGTTTTCTTTTTCATTCCGAGCGCCTTAACTATTTTTAAAGGAATAAACACCTAAAAGTTTGGTGATCCCTGTCCCAAGCTATAAAAACGCTGTCTACATGAACAGGTATATTTAAGTAGATTACGCATGACGTCATCACGTATTATCGGTGTTTACTTGCAGATGAGAGATGAACTCGGCCGTGTAAACAGCGCAGACGGGCCAAGGCTGGTGGCAGGTGTATAATATAGAGCAGATGCTGACATACCACATACATTCTACTACAAGTAGGAAATGTCGTATAACGCTTTACGCCTTATGTGTTACGTATTAGTTCTGTGATTTCGAAATGAAACAAAAGAGTTACTGCATAGCTTGCAATCCTGATATTCCGTTGATATTCTAGACAGGAAAATTTTGTGTGGATTGTAACAATTATGTTTTGAAACTTAAATATTTTATAAAAAAGTATATCTGTCATCTTTGACTTTAAGGTTAATGTTCCCTATGTTGAAGAAAGGTCTCTCTTTTCCTTTTGGCGATGTGGAGGTCCTGATATATTTATGATGGCTGATGCTGTCTGCCATCACCAAATGATGATGAAATATTTTTTTAATTTTCCGCCGGGAACCTACATATTTATGTCACAATGCACGAATGAATATTTTATAAGAAAGGAGCTCTACTCCTTTTCTTTTAACCTTTTTCTTTTGTTTATTAAACAGTATATTCTTAAAATATTGAATATAAGGAATGAAAGACAATCCGTAACAATTAGTGGTTATGGAACAATAATTATATATATAAAGGACTATCCAGGTTGCAGCCGGGAGTCTCGGACAGTTGCCAGATAAGACTCCATACCCTCACTTTATACTAACCAATAACAAAAACTGTATTAATTCCATTGTTGTTCTTGTACTATTTTAAGTCTGTGCTGAACTGTGAATGTGGAAGACCAATCGAATAAAATTGTACAAAAGTTTAACTAAACCTCTTTACCCCCCTTGTTGACCCCTTTATAGAATCTTATAGAATGTATTGTCATCCTTTGACACAAACATTACTGAATGGAGTTGTATGATATTTGGTACAGGTGTATAGATTGTAGTGTTATAAGTCCCTGATAAAATAATTATTTACTAGGGGACAAATGGGCAGTCGGAGCTTTTCGAGGACCACCGACTCCTATAGACATAGTACATAAACGTTTACTGAATAAACTTAACATCGACGATTTTAAACAAGACCTTCAAGTTATTCCATGGGATAATACATCACCATTTCGTCATTATCAGCCCTTATCGGTGCACTACTGGACATAGGTCTCCTTCAATGAACGCAAAGACGACCGATCTCCTGCTACTCGCATCCATCCCGGACCGGCTACTGCACGGAGATAGTCTTCCCACCTGATGGACCAACACTTTGTTTTCCCAAACGCGGCCTCCACTCCAAAATCTTACTGGCCTATCTGTCATCTGTTCTTCTAAGTGTGTGACCAGCCCATTGCCACTTTGATTTTTGATTGATTACAGGTATCTGATATAAACTCAAAAGTTTACAGAAATGTTGTTATCCACCTTTGACACCCACGCCCCAATAAAGCGTATTCATATAAAACCTTCTCCCTCCCCGTGGATAACGGATAATGTTAAAGTTGCCTTTGCGAGACGAAGCTCACACGAAAGCCTTGTTGACGAAAACGGAGGAGCATAGACAATATTATAAGCAGCTAAGTAGTTTAGTTATAGAAGCATCGGCTGAGGAAAAAACTGCGTACTTCTGTATGTAAACAACAATAAAAATAATCCAAACGTCATGAGGAAACACATTAAAAAGGATAGCCCACTGGCGAAGACTAATTTGTTAAGCATTTCATCACATTTACAAGACCCTCATTTAATTAACAAAAACATTATAAAATTACCTGATGATGCAGCAACAGCTGCCCAAACAACATTCTTTTCCCCAGAACCGTTTTTCAGATACCACTATTGAACTTTCACCTACATCAAAACATGAAACAGGAAAAGTCATCGATTCAATTTAAACCAGCGCCACAGGCCATGACACCACATACATCCAAATGAAACGGATGACGTTACCGATCATAACCCACATTATAGGAGCCTCAATGAAAAACTAAAGTCATAAAGATCTTAGACCCAGAGGTATTTCGCCAACATTATCTAAAATCTTAGGACGAATAGTTTGTACACAAGTCACTACCTATCCGTAACGAAATGATATATCACCTAGACAAGAGTTTGGATTCAAAAGGGGTCAAAGAAATTCTGGGACATTCAGATTAGGATAGGGGCACCATATTAGTTCTGTTAGACTTTCAAGGGCTCTTGATTCCTTAGATTTAGGGCTCTTAATCGGTAAATGTGACTCCCGTCGGGAGTGGTTCCGATCCTTCTTACAAAGTCGAAAACAGTTTGCCGAGATAGAGAGTGAAATGGGAATGACTGTAAGAACAGAAATAGAGACACTCAATAGAGGCACCCCGCAAGGCCTAATTAGCAGTCCAAGCCTGTTTTTGCTTTTCACATCATTTTAACCGATTATTCATAGTTGTAACTTACACTTTTATGCCGACGACCGAGAATCACGTTCTACTTCCGAATGGGCAATAGATAAATCCCTACTACTTAATGTAAGTAACACCAAATTTATAGTCCTAGGCAGTAAATTTATAGTCAATAGTATATGTGAACAAGATCCATTTATACCAATAGATAAGAATGACATGGAAAGATTTAAAACCGTTTGAAATTTAGGGCTTTTGGTGGACAGCCACTTGAGATATACACAACACAAAAACTTCAAAATTAGAAACGATGTTGGAGGAAACTATAAAAGATATACTACGAGCACAAAATGCTTGTGCTAGGTTTTGCTGCGGAATACTAAGAAGAGATGTTACCCAATATTTAAATAACAAAAACATATTTAAATTGATGTACAGCAGGGCTAGCTACCTACAGATAACTAACTTAGTACATACAACTATCGAGGCGGCGGCCTCTATGTCTTTACGAAATATTTGAATGGGTAACATGCGTACCAATTATTGACACTCGACAACGAGTGTCAATAATTGGAAAATAAAATCTATTAGAAACACTAATCAACACACATGACTACAGGCTCTAAAGAAGTTCTAAGCACTTGGCCAGTAAAATCGGGCACAACCTTCGCTCGCCCTTACATAGAAACGTGTCACAAAACTTAATGAGTCATACACCAAAACATATTTGTTAAAATTACAAAATGAAGTATAAATAACTTTGTAGTCATAGGATTGAGTGATGTCTCCAACGTAAAACA